>CAJQZJ010033983.1:866982-888881 GCA_907164525.1 Lophiomys imhausi | reverse complement strand
GCTCAGTGGTGGGGCCCATGTCTATGGATCGCTCAGTGGTGGGGCCCATGTCTATAGCATGCCTAAGACCCTGGCACTACGAAAAGAAAGCAGGACACTTTTGTATACATTACAATAGGAAATTTATGGAAGGTCAGGAATTTGTTAGAACATTTTCAGTAACAAATGTCAGGCAAACAAGAGGCAGATACAGACTCTGAGTATGCTCAAGAGCGCAGGAGGCAATAGCTCTGCCACCCAAAGGCATTCTGGGCCTTAACTTTCTTCATCTTTAATATGAATAGATTAAATAAATTGTTTCTTCTATACCTTCCATATAGCTGTCATCATATGGATTGACAGCAATGTGGGTCCCTCACAGAAAATGAGCTACAACCCATTCTTGTGCAAGTTTCAAATGCCTCAGTGTGCAAGGGCTAGCAAGAACAATTGAGCAAGACCAGAACACACTGTCCAAGGGAAACACTCAGCCTCACAACACAGTGGTCAAGACAACACACACACCATGCTTGCTATTGTTTATCTAGAACCTATGTGAAGAAAAACACAGTATGTTCCCAGAAACGCAAGCACATAAATCCAACATATATATACATGGGAGAGACTTACATAAGTTTAAATTTGCTTTTTTAAATTAAAACCTGCCATTTTTTGCTATTTTTCAAAGTCTGAGAATTCTATCCATTCCTTTCTTCTCATTCTAGATATCACTTATGATTCGTCCAGCCTCGATATTCTATGTGTAGTGTGTTCCATGTTTGATTAATCCCAGCCTTGATACCTCATCCCCTTTCTATGAGAATCCAGCAGCTGGCTTTCTTCTCTGACTGCACATAACATCTCAGTCACTAACTACAGAGCACCTACTGCATGCTCCACAATTTCTCATTTAATTCTCTCAACCACCCACAGAGATGGATGTTTCCTTTAAGTTGCTAAGCAACCCCGAGGTCACCAGCTCAGAAGCCCTGGACCAGGATTTGAGCCCAAGTCTGTCTAACTCCACAACCCATGCTCTGAGCCACTATAAACAGGGACTCTGCCAGAAATAGCTGACAACCAAGAGAGAAAATAGAAAAAGAAAAGAAAGGGGCTGTGCAGGTTCCTACCTCACTGCAGACATTGGTCGGGGACAAAGGACAGATCCTAGCTGAAGAGGGCTGACATAGGAACAAGGGACTTTGTTTTGAAATCAGTATGGCAAGGCTTGGTCAGCAGTTACATGTTGCTTCATTCATTAACTCAAGCATTCAGAAGCAACTATTTGTGTGTTGGACACTCCAGGAGCTAAACACAGGTTAGTGGCCCCAGCTCATCCTACGGTCACGGAGTCTGCCTTCTAGATGGGGACAGGCAACAATTGCCTATTTAAGGAAAACAGCAGAGAGTGATGATGAGTGTTTTAGACTGGTCAAGGAAGACCTCCCAGGTGAGATGACACTTAAACAGAAGAGCGAGACACACTGGGACAAGAAAAAACACGCCCCCATGTTTTTGTAGCAGGTACAAACACCTTGAGGTGAGATCATGCATGTGTTCCCGAAGCAGACCAGAGTGTAGCAGGAAGTGTGGTCTCCATCTCCAGTGATCAGGGTTCAGCTCCCTTAAACCTCCAAACCTGACCTGTAAGGAGGGGAGATGATTCTATGCCCCTCCCCCAAGGGCTCTTATGAGGAATAAGTAAATAAAATGTAAATACAGAATATCTAGAATGCTGTTAGAGTTCAGGAAGCCCTGCCTGGACCCCTTCAACTACTCACTGGTAGCTCTATCATTTTATTTCATATCATAGATGATATAAAATATATCACATATGTGTGTGTATATATATATATATATACACATATATGAGATCATATATCAGTTTATTTCTAATGTGATCATCTTTAACACCCGGGTTAAATTACACTGCTGGCTTTATAGTGGCTTCCTCGAAGCTTTGGACTTCCTGTGCTGAGGAAAAGAGCCCTGGGGACCAGACTGATGTTATCTCAATGAACACATGAGGCAAATGACTTCAGCCACACTGTTTGACCCATATACCCTGGGCCCTCAAAAGCTGACTCTTCATTAGGAAAGTTCCTGGCCCTTAGGTATAAGTTACTGGTTCCTGCAGGATCCACTCCTCACTAGGTCACAGACAGAAGCAAGAACTAGCTAGCCTCATGTACAGTCCGGTAATCTGAGAAGGGTTAAAACTTCATTTCAAATTAAAGATGAGGTGCAGGGGAGCTGACTCAGTGGGTAAGGGTGCTTACTGCCTAGCCTGTGGACCTGAGTTTGAACCCAGAGCGTGCATGATAAAAAGGAGATTTCTACAAAGCTGTCTTCTGGAGTCCCACATATGCACATGTGTGAGTGTACACAATAAAATACAATAAAAATTAAAAAAAAACATTCTCAGATGGTAAGAACTGGATATGACGGTACACACCTGAGATCCCAGCATGCAGGAGTTAGGTGCAGGAGAGTGTTGAGTTTGAGGCCAGCCTCAACAACATGAGACCATCTCAAAAAAAGTAAATAAGTAATTAAATAAAGATGGTAATTTAATTTCCTCCCATGTCCTTCTTGCCTGAAGTGGAACATTTCTTTTCTCAAAACAAAAAAAAAAAAAAAAGACAAAAAAGAAGAAAAAGAAAAAAACACCCAAGAGACACCAGGCCTGGCAGTCTCCAAACTATTGTAGCACAGGCCCTGAGGAGGGCAGATCAGGAAGGATGGCACTCAGAGCCAAAGGACGATGTCGGGGCCACAGCAAAGTTTGTCTTCTGCTCTGCACACCCTCTCTCCCTGAGCCCCTTCCTCTGCCACTGTGTTTGTTTTTCATCTTTTTAGCAGGACGGGTTAAAAGGCAAACCACAGGCAGAGAGAAACCGCGGCAAAGCCTGTGCCTCCGGGAGGGAAAACGGGAATCTCCCCCAAGCCACTTGTAAGGCAGGGGGAGAGCCACCAGTGTCCCAGCAGGCTTGCCTTCAGTGAGCTGTGAAAATTCAGAGTCTCTGTGACCCAGCACAGCGGATACCTGCATGCATGCTGACCTGAAGCTCTCAGAAACTCCCAAGTCCTGCTTCTTCTCAACAAACATCGCAGTTCTGAGGGACTTGCTCCGCACCAGCCTCTGCTTTCAGATACGTGGATACAACAGGCAACAAATGTGCAAATCCCGGCCCTTGGAGCCCTGGGACAGAGCACGAGCCACAACTAGAGGAGATAAAAGCTAAGAAGACAAAGCAGAGAAGGGGGAAAGAAGCAAGCATGTGAGTCTTTTGTGTGTTTCTTTGCTCTAAGGATCTACAGGAAGCGAGCTTCAGAAACTTGGAAGAGCAGAATGTTCCCCCATTTGTTAAAGGTTGGTTCCCCATGGCAGCACCCTGTGGAGTGGTAAAGCCTTCAGGAGGCCCAGCCTAGCAAGAGGCCTTTAGGACACTGACGGCAGGCCCTTGAAAAGGTGGAAAGACTCCAGCCTTTTTCATTCCTGCCTAGACATGAAGTGAGTTCTGTCATGCTTCCCACCAAAGTGCTGCCTTACCACAGGCTCACAGAACAGGCCCAATTCTGAACAAGACCCTCCAAAACTGTGAGACAACAGAAACCTTTTCTCTTTATAAGATAATGATCGGGTATTTTGTTACAATGATAAAAAGCTGACCAAAAAAAAAAGCCCAATTTTAATCTAGGAAAATGTACAGGAAGAAAAGCCACACACACACAAAGATTCTCATGAGCTAGCAAGAGAAGTCTCAGGTGAACACTGAGGTTCAAAGGAAGCAGAGAGAGAAATGGCTGAAAATGTAATAATCCTACAGCCCACACTAAGGATAATAGAATCCCAAAGAGTTTAAGATGCAAGAGACACAAGGTGAGGCGTGCTTTCAAAGGTACCAGTGACTGTGGATGAGAACTTGGAGACAGATGCAGAAGGCGGGGGTGGGGGGGTACACTAGAAGATGAAGGGGATGACCCGGGTCCTGAGAAGGGCTGGGAACAGAGGAGAGAGAGAATGCTATCTGCAGAGATGTGCTAAGTCCACATCCATGGACAAGGGAAACAGAAGCAGACATTACAGAGATGCCTCCCTTGATTCCTACTAAAGCTTTACAAAGAGAGATATCTGAGCTGGGATGTTGTCCCTTTATGAAATTTGGGGACTCCACAGAGCCCCACCACCACCGGCAGCAACAAGTGCCTCCCAGCTCAGTCTCCCAGCCTTCAGGAGGTTGAGTCAAGCAAGCCTTTTTTTCTGTATAAATTAGTCAGTCCTGGCTATTTTGTGGTAGCAACAGAAAATGGGCTAACGTAAATGCCAACAGACCGACTTGATATTGAAAAGGAAGCCCGCAGAGGTGCCAGGAGGAACCCAACAGAGAAGACAAGAGAACTAGCCCTGAGAAAACCATGGGAACGTGGGAGAAGAGCAGAATGAAGCAGCAGGTGGGGAAGGTCTCATCAACCCTCTGTCAGGAAGGCATTAAGATGAGAGACAGGCTGGGTGTGATCTGCTGGGAATTGAAAGGAGGCATCTCAGCCAGCTGGGTCCCCAGGACCTACTAACCCTGAAAACAGCAGCAGGCACCTAAGAAGGCTAGCTTTGGGGCTCAGGTGTAGCCCAGTTGATAGATTGCTTGCCTAGCACAAACAAAGCCCTGGGCTCAAACCCCAGCACTGTATAAACCAAGCACGGTGGTGTACACCTATAATCCCAACTCCTGGAAGGACCAGCTAGCTGCTTCTGCCCAATGTGAGGAATAATGAGTTCACATACGTCATCCAGCTGCTGACACATCTTGCCTCCAACATCTTCTCACTCTCAGGTCTGAGATTTCCTCCCCCAGATTCTAGAATACTGCTGAGCCTAGACACTACGGTTATATGGAAAGTGTGAGGAAACACTGGGGTACCTTGCACCCTACTCTGGTACTGTGAAGGCAAAAAAAGAAAGCTTTGTCACACATACCAGCTGGGTCCCTGAAACTCCAGCCCCTTTGCACCACCAAAAGCTGCCTAGCTACTTGCTCTTCTGTTCTCTGAGAAGCCTAGGGACCAAAAATCAATTCTAAAACTGCTTCTAACTTCCAATACAGGGGCATCTGGAAGCTGACAGGAAAACTAGCAGGTTTTTTGAGGGTCATAGTGATGGTCCTTTGTCCTTTCCCTCTTCAAAACAGCAACCGCTCTCCCAGGTGATCATTTTTCTTGGCTTAATTTCACACGTGTGTGTGTGTGTGTGTGTGTGTGTGTGTGTGTGTGTGTGTCTGTGTGTGCACATGTGTGATGCATAATTGCAGCCAGGCTGCTTTTCCTGGCTTTTGGAGAACAGTATCTTCGGATCCTAAGAGTTGCCAGCTGCACTGTCAACCAGAGCAAGCCTGTGGCTCCTGCCTGCACTCCTAAGACTCATAGCAACAGCCCCTTCCTGTCACAGTGAAGCTTCCTCCAGGTATCCCATAGGAGGGACACCCCTTCCTTTCCCAGACTCACAGCCCAGTCAGACTCCAAAGAACCCTGCTTTGAGTTCAACTAGCCCCCATTCAAACCTTATTCAGCATGGCATCTACCTGAGACATTTTCTGGAGGCGTTTTCAAGAATTTTGCAGAACTCCTTCTAAAGGAAATCTCTTTCTTTAAGCCCACACACGGAATAAAACTAAAACTGTGAGCAGACATTCTAACAAGGAAACACAGATGCCACGAACTAAAAAGGCATACACACAGAACCACATGAAACCCAACACATAGTTCCATCCTTCCTGGCTGCTGTGGAAAAACCATGAATCCAATGGCTAGGATTCAACTGTGGTTCACAATGAATAGGGGGATTCGAAACCAAGACAGGGATGCAGCTGTCTCTTCACAAAACGGGTTGTTGCTCATACAGAGTTCATGGTTCACATGGTATGTTATGAATATATGATATGTAGCCTTCTCTCTAAAGTCATAAAACTAAAAGAAACAAACAAACAAGAAAGAATAGAAAAGGAAGAGGAATGCCTGGACAGAAAGGCCTTGGCAGAAAGAGGTAGACCCAAAATAGTGAAGGAGCCCATTTAGAAGATGAGAAACTTCTCCCCCCACACAGGGAAGACCTAATACTGCAATGAGCTTGGCACTCATTATGACTCAATGGTGCTTTCCCTCCAAGTCAAACTGAATTTGTCAGCCCACTGTATAAAGTCATGCAAGAGAAAGAGGTGCATACCCTTTAAGGATACTAAGAAGGGTTTGTGTTTGAGTGTGTTTGTTTTAAAAAAATAAAAGCCACAAAAGAGATAACTCCCAATAACATGGTGAGGATTGCACAACGATATTTATTTAGGCTTTCTGTCAAAGTGTCTCACCTCAAATAACCCTCTTATAACCTCAAATAACTATTGCTTGCACAGTTAGATAATTATGAAGTGAAATTTGCAAACAGTCACCAGCGTGCTGCTGTATCCAAGGACCAACATCATTCTGTCAAAACACAGGAATTGCTAAGATGCTAACAGGGTGACACAACCCAGAGTGACTCTTCACACACCACATGGAATTAAGTTTCCATGAAAAAAACTAAAGCAGTAGACAAGGAATTCAACACTCTGCCCGACCCTCCGGCCATTCAGTGCAGCAAGCATCTCCGCTTCCAGGGCCATCTGATCAACAGAGAAGCCCCAGGGCTCTCTTCACCCCAGGGCTCCCTTCACCCCAGGGCTCCCTTCACCCCAGGGCTCCCTTCACCCCCAGGGCTCCCTTCACCCCAGGGCTCCCTTCACCCCCAGGGCTCCCTTCACCCCAGGGCTCCCTTCACCCCCAGGGCTCCCTTCACCCCCAGGGCTCCCTTCACCCCAAGGCTCCCTTCACCCCAAGGGCTCCCTTCACCGCTGTTTTCTGTGTTTTCACAAATGGTCCTTCTGTAATTGTATACAAAAGCCTGACTTTCAGCATAAACCAGAAAAATGAATTATGTGTTTGGAGGTACAGAAAAACAGGTGTTCTTCCCAGTGCAAACATGTGTACCCAGCTCTGCAGGCCTTCCTCACTCAGAGTCGGACATCCAAGAAATTGATACTTCTTTACTGCCCTCAAAGTGAAGACAGATTTAGTATTTCTGACAATCTAAATGAATATTCTGGTGACTATATGACATTAAATTTGAAATAAAAAATTAAACTTGCCCACTTTTACATACCATTTAGAGTCCTTTCCCCAGATTTGGGAAAGCTTTTGACTTTTGTTTTTGTTTGGGGGATTTTTTTTTTGAGACAGGGTCCATGTAGCCCAGACTGTCCTCAGATTCATAATGGATTGTAAATTGATCTTGAACCACTGATTCTCCTGCCTCTGCCTCCCAAAGAATGGAGTTATAGGCATGTACCACCAGGCTTAACTGAAAGAAACTTGAACATACAGCAATTGCAGGCACAAATATCAGATACTAATACACATACATGTGAGCACACACGCATACACTCATACATGCACACATGAACACATGCACACAACCCCCATTCAATAATTCTCATCAGCAGATGCATTAGGATGGCCTACAAGAGGGTTTCCAGGGCTCTACCTCAATCTTTCCTTCTTAAATACAGTCTCCATGCCTCATAAGTAGTTGTTAGCCTATTTAAATATCCATCTTTGGCCTGAAAAAAATGAAGGGAAAAAATGTAAAACAAGGTCCAAATAGTAATAGCCTCATGCAGAATTTATATGACTACTGTGTCAAACCCAAAATATTACACACACATCTTGGTTGAGATTGCTGGAGATCCAAATAACTGGTCCCTAAGGTGGAGAGGGAGAGTGATTAGAAATCCATGCTGAGTCTTCAGCAAGGGTTTTGTAAATGGAGCAAGCAAGTCAATCAACAAGTAAATGTGTGATTTCAAAGGCTACAAAGACAAAAAAAAAAAAAAAAAAAAAAATCCAAAGCCCTAAGAAATGGACCAGAATCCTTTTAGCACAGCTTCTGCTGACGGTGTTTAGTTTATTTCAGCCCGACTAGAAACTGAACAAATTAGCAAGTTTGTGTTTTTACAAAATGCTACAAAGAAGCATTGCCATCATTTCAGACATGACTCTGAAGACAGGGAAACCAGAGAACTTCCTCCCAGGCAGTGCTTTGTTCCACTGTTTCATGGAATCTCTTACTCACTGATGCTCCATGAGGGATAACTTTCGGGGTCTGGGGGTGCAGCACAGAGAACTGGTGCTTGCCCCATATGCATAAGACCCTAGGTTCAAACCCCAGCCACTCAAAATAATAATAATAATAGTAATAATAGTAGTTTTTCTTATAACCTAGGCTCATTCTTGCGTTTCTAACTGGCCACACTCCTTAGGCAGGGAAAGATTACTTTAAAGTTAAAGACCTCTAAAAACGTGAACCTAATCGGTTATATAAATTTCAGAAAATAGTTAAGGATTTTGAATAGAAAAAAAAAGAATATTTGAAAGCCTAAGGAGTAGAAAATTGACTAAAATAGCTACTAAAATCATTATTAAAAATAGGGACTGGGTGGAAAGGCTGTCCTCTATTAACCAGTAAATCCCACCATCACAATTTACCATAGCAAATGGTATATAAATCCATATCAAAATGCCTTATGAAGGAGTTGAAACAATGGCCACATGGTGAAAAGCACGGCTGAGCCTCAAAGGACACAGGTTCAAATCCCAGCACCCACATGATGGCTCACCAATGTCTGTTAACTCCAGTTCTAGGGGATCCAACACCCTCTTCTAAGCTCTGAAGAAAGGCACCAGGTATATACAAAGGACACATACGTTGTGGAGGCACACACACAGAGAGACAGAGAGAGATGGGTGGGTGTTGGGGGGAAGAAATGTAAATGACTTATCAAGAACAGGAAAGTTAAATCTTTAATATAAGATACATGAAAACAAAACTTGCTGACAGAACTACAAAGACAGAAAATCTTTAATAAAAAAAATTAAATTCAGTTTTACTGATCTACAAGCATGCTAATCCTTAAATATTTTATAAGCGTATTTACAGGCATGATTGCCTAAACACACCAGATACCTGTACTTACATAGAATAAGACTTTGAACTACTGTCATACATGTTGAGCACCACTAATCCAAAAATCTAACATCCAGAATGTTCCAAAATCCATAACTTTCTCAGCACAAATATGACACCACAAGTGGAAAATTCCACACCAATGTCATGTAAATTAGCTGAAGTCAAAATGCAGATACACTAAAAACATTGTATGAAATTACCTTATGTTATCAGGTATATATGACACACAACTTATGGTTGGAACTGGGTCACCCCAAGAAATCATTAATATACAGATATTCCAAAATCTGAAGAAATCCAGAGCCCTTCTCCCCACAAGCATTTTTTTTTTCCTAGAGAGGGTTTCTCTGTGTAGTCCTGCCTGTCCTAAAACTCACTCTGTAGACCAGGCTGGCCTTGAACTCACAGAAATCCACCTGCCTCTGCCTCCCGAGTGCTGGGATTAAAGGCGTGAACCACCATGCCCCGCACCCCCAAGCATTTTTGATGAGAGAATTCAAAGTGTGTTGATTGAAGCAAACATGTCTGAAGAACACACAGCTCTGCAACAGGAACATGGAATAATGAGCTTTCTCTTACACTTGGAGGATGTTAATGAAAAATGATCAACCTCCGCGAGGATGAGTCCAGGGTTATACGTGAGACAATGGGGTTGTAACAAAAGGACTCACAGATGAATCTCTTTAGATTCCAGTTCTCCTAAATAACCTGAAATATTATTCAAACAACACAAAATTTTACATACATACCTTTCAAGGAAAGCAAACTACAAGAAAAAGGGACCCTACAACTTATTTAAATATTTACCTAGTTACCATAGGTTCTAGACATACATTTAGCATTCAGGCCCTGAATTCAAGTCATCCTACCTTTAACCCGTTGAAATTAAACCCAGTTCCCCACAGAACACTCAGAAAGCAACTTAGTTCTTTTGCTAGATAAAGCTACAATATTTTCCATTTCTGAATAACGCGCTACACGCAGTACAAACAGGTGTAGATGCCTGCAGGGCATCAACAATATGCTGTGCTCCCCCTACTGGCCAATGTTAAAATAGCAATGAATTGCCCAGGGCATTTGGCCCTTTGAAGTGCTGGGGTTCAAAACTCAGTTCATGCCTTTATTATTTTTTAATGTATACATCTTAACCAACAGTTAAGCAAAGCTTGTGTGCGGTGGCCAGATTCCATCACATTAGGGACGGTTACAGTTGACAACAATGTCAAGAGTAAAAAGTATTCTGAAGCCTTGAAACGCTAAACAATGCAGAATTAAAGCCAAAAACAGAGAACATTAAGAAACAGAGCAACATCCTCTCGCGGACACAATGGCATGAAATCAAGTTGTCTTTAATAGCCCTTAAGGGGGTAAGAATTAGTTCCCCACCTTCTTCGCCAACCTCAAGCTGTTTCCTAAGGAAGCCAAGTGGCCTTGATCAACAACGCCTGGTGGATTAATAAAAGTAATGAAGAATAAAGATCCAAATTAGCACAAGTCAGAGTTCTATTTATAATTATTTGGAGCCAGGACGAGAGAAGCTGGACTTGGGCCCCCTGCAAAATGAGTGTGTGATCACCTAAATTAATCACAGCTCACTTATCTGTGTTTCAAAAGACGTTTTCAAGTCCAACAGGAAGCTGGGCGAAAGTGAAGGGCCATGAACTTACTGCCCACGAATCTTACCACACTTGCCGCTTTCCGCCAGGACCGAGGCAGCTCTTGGGGTTAAAGTTAAAAGAAAGCTGTGTGTGACCCTGGACAAGCAACTTGGCCTCTAGCTGCTAGGGTCCAGCCTGCGGCCTGTAAAATGGGTCTACCAAAATCATTTTTAACCACAGACTTGGTGTGGTACTTAAGTCCGACTGCTCTGACACGCAGTAGAGGATCAATACAACCTCCTTTTTAGTGCCCCAAAAAGAACCAGCGGTGTTGTCCCTAAAGTAACGCGCCACAGCCTAAAGGGGCATTTCCGGAATATTAAAGGATCCCGAATCGGTTTGGTTTTTTTGTTTGTTTGTTTGTTGCAGTGTTGGGACTCTCCCAAGCCGCTCGCTTTTCCCGAAGGAAGAAGAAACTTTAAACCCTCTGGTTCTCCAGCTCGGACCCCGACCCTCGTGGGTTTCCCATCACCCCGGGCGCAGCACGCGGCGCTAACACCTGTGCGGCTCCGCGCGGTCCTACTCCAGGACCTCGTCTGCGCCCTCCTCCAACCTCCCGGCGGCTGCCTCGCGGGGCCGGGTCCTCCCAGCTCACGGCCAGCGAGTGGGGCCACGGTTTGCACCAACGCCTGCCTAAGCGCCAGGCGGTTGGGGCTTGGCTCGCCGGCTGTCCGCACTGCTGTCGGAGAGTGGGACGAACGCCCCAATAAGCGCCACTCTGCACGCGGGTTCCCAGGTTTGTCCCGACCAAGTTCGCCCACGAAGAGAGAGAGCCTCGCACATCAGCTGGAGCGAGGCAGGGTGAACCCGGGCGCGTCCTCCTCGGCGATACCGGGAATGACTCCCCGAGCCAGGGCGCGGCCGGCAGGGGCCCGGAGCCTGGCGTGGGAGCGCGTGTCCCGCGCGGCCGCGGCCCCTGCTACCCGTCCCGGTCCAGAGCCCACCCACGCTGTCACGCGCCGGGCGGGCTGCGGCCCGGGCGCCCCGCACGGGACTAGGAAACCACGGAGAGGAAGAAGGAAGGTGGGCGTGGGGAACTCCTCCCCGGCGCTGCCCACCCGGGACCAGCCGCGGGTCCCTGTTCCGCTCAGCGTCAACACGGCCGGACCAAGCCCAGGTCCAGGGCTCCGGGTCCCGGGCGGCCCGAGCAACCTCGCAAAGCTGACACCGACCCGCAGCGCGCGGCGTGCACAGCCGGCGACCGGGTGCCGAGCCCGCACGTACCTCGCGGGCGGAGTGTCCCGGACCGAGCGTCCGCCGGGAGGTGGGCGAGCAGCCGAGGCGAGTCCCCGCGCCCAGCGCGCGCAGGCGGCCGCGAGCTCAGCAGCCCCCGCTCAACTGCGCCACCCGGACCCCGCCGGGGACTTTCACCTCCTGCCGGGAGCTCGCGGAATAGCGCAGCGAAAGTGGCCTGGCCGGACAGCAGTCCGCTTCCCTCTCTTCCCCCTCTCTCTCACTGCCAGGGAGGAGGAAAGTGGCGCTCGGCGTCCCCGAAAGCCTGGATCACCCCCATCGGGCCCGCGCAGCGCCCCAGCTCGGCCGCGCACACGCGCGGGCGGGGTCGGGCGCGCGGCCACAGCAATCAGCGCGTAGGGGGAAGGGCGCCGCGGGCCAAGGGGGCTCGGCTGCCCAGAAACTCCTCCTCCTGCCCCTCCTCCCCTCCGCCTCTCCTGCCGAAGTACGACCAGCCCGGGGAGCCTACTTACTGCAGCCTGCGGGCTAACCTTCGGGCGGAGAAGGCTGGGGCTGGAAGGAGGGAGGGAAAGGAAGTCGGGGCGCGGCCTGGGATTGGCGGGCGGGTGGGCACCCCTGTCCCGGGAGAAGAGTTGGGTACGGGGATGTGGCTCTCACTGCAGGGACACTCGCTGCCTCTCCCTGGATCCTTCAAACTATCAGTGCTATCTGGAGAAGATATGAGCTTTTATTTGGTTCGCAGTGTTGATCTAAACATTATTCTTAAAAATTTTCCGAGAAGCCCACTCCCCATCCCAACCCCTGTGCACACACTCATTCCGCCCCAATTTGTTTGCCCCCCATCCCAGCCTCCAGTTCTGGTTATCTGAAGATTGGCTCCTGTGGTGTAGACAGGGTCTTCATCTTCTCTACAGTTTAGTGCAGAGTGCCTTCTCCGGCTGTGATTTACTACCTAAATCCCATCCCTGCAGTTTCTCCAAGCCCCTCAGGTGTAAAAGATTGGTGAGCACACAGGGTCCTGCATGCATGTACCGGTGAACTGCACCTTGCAAGACATGAACGCAGCTAATGCAATCACCAACACAAATCTGATACTCCTGTTTACACTTGGCTTTCCTATTAGAAGGTGAGTTGCCCCTTGAAGCTGTAACTCCCTTGGTAAAGTGTTTGCCTAGCATACACAGAGCCCTGGGTTAAATCCCCAGCACTGCATAAAACCAAGCAAGGGGGCAGGAGGATCAAAAGTTCAAAATCAGCCTTGGCCAGAGTGGAGGTCAGAAAACAATTTTCTCTCTATCCACCACGTGGGGCCCAGGAATCCACCTTAGGTGCAGTTCTTCAGGCTTGGCAGCAAGCGCCTTTACCCACCGAGTTATGTCCACCATCACAGGAAACTCTTCCAGGTTTGGATGGGCAGATGGAATGACTCAAGGGGCGGGAGTTCAAAGACAGGTTTCTGGTCTTGACTGCTGCTGGATAATCAGGGAATCTTTGCACTGACCTACACTTCCTCTAAAAGTGCTAGGACCTAAGACTTTGGATATGGAGAGTGGAATAGTAGGCTTTTTTTTCCCCCTCCTTTGAATAGGGTCTCATGGAACTCAGGTGGGCCTCCAACTCATTAAGTAGTGAAGCCTGCCCTTGAACTGGCAATTCTCTTGCTTCTGCCATCCAAGTTCAAGGATTACAGGCGTGGGCCAGCCTGCACACCCAATTCAGGAGGTTTCTCATTCAGTGTCAACATTTGGGTCGTGACCATTTGGGGTCAAACGACCCTTTCACAGGGGTCACCTAAGACCATAAGAAAACTTTGGTACTTTGTTTTTTTGACACTGAAATGGCAAAGTTTGTTTTTGGACAAGATACCAAACACAAAAGTAAGAGCCATATAGAATTATATAAAATTTGTGTACAGCAACTAAAACAAATAACAAAGGGAAGAGACAAGTCACAGACTGTAAGAAAGTATTTACCAACAGTTTGTGACAAGTAGTTGGTATCCTCAAGGCATACAGCGTGACATCCCGGCAGCAT
Source organism: Lophiomys imhausi (assembly GCA_907164525.1). Lineage (NCBI taxonomy): Eukaryota > Metazoa > Chordata > Mammalia > Rodentia > Muridae > Lophiomys > Lophiomys imhausi. The sequence continues at coordinate 874,964 of CAJQZJ010033983.1, read as the reverse complement.
GAAGACAGACAGCACAAGGAGGAGATGACAGTGGACTTAAAGTAGCACCTGTCAAAAGCAATCCCAGAACTACCAACAGGACCATGAAAAATGCCTATCACCAGTAATCATCAGGAGAATTAAAACTAAACTCATGGATATCAAATCATGTAGAACGGCTACTAGCAAAGACATACCGATGATGTTCTGCCAAGCCCAGGAGACACGGGACATTTGCACACCACTGCTAGGAATGTCAAACTAAAACTGTCTGAGATATTTTCCTTCACACCCATTTTTACAGAGCACTGTGCAGGGAAAACATTACAACTCATAACAGCAAAATTATAGTTATGACATAGCAAAGAAAATAATTTTATGGTTGGGGGCCACTACAATAAGATGAACCATATTATAGGGTTGCAGCATTAGGAAGGTTGAGAACCATTGTGACATAGCGTGACTTACATTATTTTTATTTTCATTTTGTGATGGGGTCTTGTGTAGCCCATGATGGCCTGGAACTGATTTTGTAGCCCAGGATTACTTTGAACTTCAGCTCCTCCTGACTCTATCTCTTGAATATCATCCTGGGAGGGTTCTGGGCATGTGGCACCGCACCTGGCTTCATGTTAGTCGGAGGATGGGCACAGGCTTCATGCATGTTAAGCAAGTACTCTAACTTAACTTTGCCTGAACTTAAACTGCTACTTGGAAAGTTATTGGAATCCACTACTTTTGAGAAAACAGGAAATATTTCTCACTTCTTTCATATGGTCATATATAGTTACAGAGATTCACTGACAAAGGTTAATATCATTAATCAAATGAGTTACTATGAAAATCTCTTGGTCTGATATCTGTGTTGGTTTGAATGAGAGATGTCCTCCATAGGCTCAGGCATGCAAACACTTGGTCCCCAGTTAGTGGTGCTGTTTGGGGAGGTGCAGCCTTGCTGGAGGGAGGACATTGCCGGAGGACCGGCGTATCTCTGAACTTTCACAGCCTCTCCGCACTTTCAGTTCAATCTGTTTGGTGTTTGCTATTAAAGATGTGAACTCTCAGCTCCCTTCTCTCGTGAGCACTGGCAACTCTTGTGGCCTCATTTCTGCCCTGACATGATAGAGCCTCACACCCCTAGAACTATAAATCAAATGAACTGCTTTCTATACGCCTTGCTCATGGCGTTTCATCAACAGCAACAGAAAAGTACCAATAGGTATTAAGTGAGCATTGTTTGAGAGGTGGGAGCTAGATACTGGAAATTCAAACGAGACCCAGAGAGTAGTTACAGTTATCCCAGACCCAAGTACACTCTGATGTTAGGCCTCCAGATTTCCTTCTATCAAATCACATGTCGTTGGTGCCTCAAGTTATGCCTTTAGTTTCAAGTCCACACATGCACACTTGAACTGGATAGGATTATTTAGTTCCACATTTAAATTACCAAATATGGTATGGGTACGGCAGGAGGATCATGAATTCCAACCTAGGATACATAGTCTTTGTTCTTTGAAGAGTGATTAAATCCCTGTCCATAGAGTCCCAATGACACCATTTGTTTTAACCAGCTACTCTTCGCCAATCAGGATGCTAAATGTTCTGTACACATGAACACACTCTTTAGTCCTATGTACAGACTTGTCACTATTTATAGCCGGTAAGTGGAACATTTGTCTACCTTGAGTCCAAATCCTCATCCAGCATGCTTGAGTACCTGTGACCAGAAGCATCCATACTGACAACATTAGAAGGCTTTAAGAGAAGTTCAAATATACTTAATTAGCTTTCATAAATAACACAAGAAAACACAAGAAGTTGAATCAGTATTCACTAACTAACCGTGTGTGCAGAGGTGGTGTCACTTGAAGTCCCTTTCTCAGCTTTATGTTATTTGTGTGCATTCTCGTGTCATGTCATAACTTTCTGGAATTGGCTTTCTCTGTCCTCTATGCTGATTCTAGGGACCAAACTCAGGTCAGGACATAAAGTGTCTTTTCCCCCTGAGCCACCCACTGGCCTGGATGTCACCCGTTACCATAAGAGACCAGCTTCCTTTGGTCTGAGGTAATATCTTGATAAATTTCTTGTGGTCAGTTTTTTTTTTTATGTTTTGTTGGTTTGTTTGTCTTTTGCGTCTGTTTGATTTGAAGCATGGTGTCATGAGCCCGGTGTGTCAGGCAACCTGATATGTAGCATAATGACTGACCCTCTTGCCTTCCCCTCTGGAGAATCTAGGCACTAGCTGCCACATATCCATCCAACTTGTCATTTTTAGTTTAAGTTTTTAAAACTTTGTTTTGAGAATTTCATACTTAAATACTGTATCTAGGTCATTTCTACACTCCTTCTTCCTCTTCCATCTCCTCCTGTGTCCCCCCCACTTTCTCTCAAATTCATGATCTCTAATTATTTTATAAACACACACACTCACACACACACACACACACACACACAGAGAGAGAGAGAGAGAGAGAGAGAGAGAGAGAGAGAGAATCTGCTGAGTCCATTTAGTGTTGCTCCTACGTGTATGTGTTTGGGGCTGACCACTTGGAATTGAATGACCTACCAGGGGCTTTATCCCTAGAGAAGACTGACTCTTCCTCTCTTATGTGTTTGGGGCTGACCACTTGGAATTGAATGACCTACCAGGGACTTTATCCCTAGAGAAGACTGACTCTTCCTCTCTTATGTGTTTGGGGCTGACCACTTGGAATTGAATGACCTACCAGGGGCTTTATCCCTAGAGAAGACTGACTCTTCCTCTCTTATGTGTTTGGGGCTGACCACTTGGAATTGAATGACCTACCAGGGGCTTTATCCCTAGAGAAGACTGACTCTTCTTCTCTTATGTGTTTGGGACTGACCACTTGGAATTGAATGACCTACCAGGGGCTTATCCCTAGAGAAGCCCGACTCTTCCTCTCTTACCAGCCGTTAATTAGCTATAGCTCTTCTTCTAAGGGTGGGACCTTGGGACACTTCCCCCATGTGACATTGTCCCCACATCAACTGGTGTTGTCATTGTGCAGATCTTGTGTAACCAAACAAATGGTCTCCCACCCCCCCCCCCAAGAGGAACTGTAAACAGAGAATTGACATTGTTTTAAAAGTATACTTCATCTTCCTTGCACAAGGAATGTTTGACAAGAGTCCCGGTGATTTGCAGAACCCGTGAGTGCCTCAGGCAGCGGTCCCACCCCTAAGCAGGAGCTCACTCTTTTACAATGACTCACCCTGTGGCTTGTCTCCAGATCCCACTGATAGGCAAGCAACTGAGAAAATGCATAATAACCTGTTTGTCAGTAATGTATGTTTTAGGTTCATCCTTGCCCCTTGTAGAAAAAAAGCACTTAGTCCAATCTTCTGGAAGACCAAGGCGGTTTTTTTTTTTTTTTTAAATCCTATGCTGGTTTCTCTTTTCCACAAGTCCTAATATAAAACTCAGCATATGCTTTATTATCTATGAATTTAATTCATCGGACCCAGGACCAGGGCTGCGGAACATGGCTCTGTTGATACGGTGGTATACAGAAGCCCTAGGTTTTAGCCTTAGCACCCACCGTATGCAGTAGGTATGCTGGCAGATGCCTGAACTCCCAACACTTGGGAGGTGGAGAGAGGAAGATCAGAAATACAAGGCCATCCTTGGCAGGGTAGGGAGTGTGAGGCCAACCCAACTGCTGTGAGACCTTGTCTGCATCAACTAAATAGCAAAATAAACCCTATAAGAGTTGTTGTATAGCCTCACTTCACCAAGTAAAAAATGACACACAGAGAGGTTGGGTCACTTACCAGCAAGTGGCTGAGCCAGCTGACCACCTGGCCCCAGGGTCCGTGTCCACGGCTGGGCTTTGTTGGACCACAGGTGACACTGAGCCCTATCCAGCAGCAGAAAGTCCTATTTCGGTTTTGTTTGTTTGGTCGGTTGGTTGGGTGTTTTTTTAAAGCTCATACCTTTGGAGGCTTCACAAGGTAAAAAGAAAGACGAGTTTGATGACTGGAACTGTTGCCTTCCACTCCCACACAGAAGCAGGCTCCTTTCACCCAGTAAGAACACGAGCATAAAGCTTGTCAAGTTCAGCCAGCAGCTTGGAGGCAGTTGCACAACCACTCTGAGGATGTGTGACAGAACACAAACCAAATGCCGGTCCAAAATGGTGGCAACGGGATAAGGTCCACAGACTCCTAAGAGCGTGCACCACCAACCACCCGGTGGAGCCACATTTTTCTGTGTCTGTATCTGAGATGAAGATTAGCTTAGACTGATAAAATATGCAACAGGCAAATTTCCAGTTATCGAGGCAAAACTACTCTCCGACGACCCCGCATGCAGGGCAGAGAGTCAAACAAACACCTGGTTTAGACTTGAAGGATTCCTGCCAGGGGTTGGAAATGAAAACGTGGTGCGAATCCCCCGCTATCATAAAACCACCAGCCTCTGCCAGTGTGCCATTTCCTGAGAAGCAGAGGCCCAGGATGCTGGTTTCCAGAACTCACCTGCCTTCAATTTACTCACAGCAGGGGTTCCAGCGAAGTCAGAAAACTTGCACCATTTCAAAGTAACAACAAACCCACCTGGGATCTTTGGGGGTCTCCACCCAGCAGGGGTCAGTCAGGGATCCCTCTCCCTTACAGCTGAAAGCTGGGACCATAAAGGGCCTCCAGGCCCCTGCCCTTTTCCACAGTAAAGAACTAGCCCTCAACATTTATTTCTTCTGTTTGTGCTTTGTGGGTTTGGGGCCTAGATAAGGGAAAAATTAAAGTATCATAAGTTGTTAAATGTCATTTTGCTGCCCTCTCCCCGAGCTGACATATACGAGTCAGAGGTACCCAGGGTATGTAGCCAACCCAGGCTGGCCTCCAGCTCTCCATATAGCCAGGGAAACTTACACTCCTGATCTCCCTGCCTCCCCCTTCAGAGTGCTGGGATCCAACGTGTGCACCATTCAGTTTGCCCACTGTTGGGCAAGTGCATGCTTAGTCCACACCAGGCAGATGCTCTGCCAAGTGAGCCACACCCACACCCAAAGGCTCACTATCTTGAAGTCGTGTTTCCTAATGAGCATACATCATTTTAATCAAAACTTGTAAGGTGACCATTCCTTGTAAACATTTGTTTTCTTTACTATAAAGATACAATTAACCCAAACCATCTTAAGCTTACTGGACCCTCAGCGTAGATCCAGGCATAGAGCATTTGATGATCACCTAGATGTCTTCACACTTGTGTGTGCTTATGTGTGTGTATGCATGTGAGTGCCATGGTCCATGAATGGACATCAGAGGACAACTTGCAGGAGTCAGTCCTCTTCTATCATGTGGTTTTCAGGGGCTAAACTCAAATTTTCAGGTTAAGCCTTTCCCCACTGAGATATCACACTGGACCAAGCCTTTATTTCAGTAAGAACTTCCTCAAACTCCTATTTACTTCAGTCTCCGGAAGAAACCAAGCCTGGGATGTTTGGGAGGTTAGAGTCCCTGGTGGGGTCAAAGTACTAGGTGTTCCCCTCCCAAGTCGAGCATTCCTGTCAAATCATCAATCTTTCCATTCCTGATTCACTGCTGCTAGTATTTAGGTTCCAATAATTCTTGGATCCCACCAGGATCTCCCATCCATTGGCCCTCCCATGCTTTTACCATCTACAAATCTTACTTCAAATTTCTGACCACAATCCTTAGTGCTTCCCAGAAATTATGTCCTAGCTCACATGGCCATTTTCCAAGAGGTTTATTTGACTTCTATTTCTTCAAACTCTCAAGCTGGACATAGTGGGGAATGCCTGGAATCACAGCCCCTGGGAGGCTAAGGCAGGAGGCTCAAGAGTTTGACACCTACTTGGGATTCTTCAAAAAACAAAACACTGAAAACATATCTACAACATCATATGGACTGAGAATTATATATATATACATATATATTCCTAAATCTAACATATTATATATAAGTAATATGTATATATACACATACATATTCCTAAATATAATGTATATTATATGTAAATAATATATATGTACATATATACATACACATATATACACCTAAATATAACCTATATACACCTGTATATTTATATATACACACATACATACATGCAATAATGAAAAAAAAGAGACCATGAATTTGAAGGATATGGAAGGGTTTGGAGGGACAAAATAGAAAGGAGTAATATAAACAAATTATAATCTCAAATTTTAGTTAATTAATTAAATTAAAATATATATAATAAAAATAAGGAGAGAATCAACTCCCTACCTCCACACATGTGCCGTGGTACACATACTCAAACACTAACACAAAAAAGCACATATGCAACACACATACACACACAAAATAAAATAAAAACGAATAATGTATAAATCTGACTTGGCCCCACATACCTACCAGCCTCCCACTTCATTACGGTTATACTGTCTCAAAATAGATATGGACGTACATCGCCTATGCAGCTTCATCCACCATCTCCTCCTCACCTGAATGTTGAGAAAGCTGTTCTTTACTAGTTAGGTCTCTCTCAGCTACCATTCTTACATATCCACATGCACACACATGTGAACACATATATACACACTGCCTGAGGTGAACGAACTTCAGTGGCCACTGATATCCAATGAACTTCATAATGTAAAAGGATGGTTTCATCCTGGACTCGGATGCCTGAGACACTGAGGAGCTGTGAGACAGACAATGAAGTCCTAAGGACTTAGGAGGGAGCAGATTATATTTGACCTGAAGGAACTGGGGTTTTTTGTCCCTGTTGGGAGTAGGTGAGTGGTGTCAACGGTGTGAGGAGCTGGTAAAGGGCTCAACATTCAAACCCAATGCAGGTTCAATTCCTAGAACCAACATGTTGGAAGCATAGAACAGACCCACAACTCGTCCTCTGACCACACACCATGGTGGCAAATGCAGGGATGCACACGCAGTGAATGAATGAAAACAATTGTAGTTTTTATGCTTAAAAATATATTGCTGGGTGTGGTGGTGCACACCTTTAATCCCAACACTAGGGAGGAAGAGGAAGGTGGATCTCTGTGAGTTTAGTGCTAGCCTGATCTACAAAGTGAGTCCACGACAGCCAGGGCTACACAGTGAAACCCTGCCTCAAAAACAAAACAAAACATGTTGTGAGTAAAACATGACCAGGAAGCCAAAGGCTCTTAACATGAGGAAGGCTCCCTGACCATAGTGGGACCTTCACAAAAGCAGACAAGGACAAGAGCCTGCAGTGAATAGGCCTAGCTGGGAAAGTCAGGCAGCCGTAATGCTGTTCCTAATCTGGAAGGCTTCTATTGCTGAATTGTATTGGTGGAGACAAAAATAATCCCTGCTTCTATCGGCATTCCTGGAATATGCTGGCTGTCTTGAAATACCAAACACACTGAAAGTAAAGGAGAAGACCCAAAAGGCCTTTGGCTGCTCTCCAAGTTAGAGGAAGGAAAGCAGACCCCACCCCCATCTTCCCCTAAGAGGTCACAGACCTATATGGTCCTGCTTACGGACCCTTAACTTAGTGTCCAAACACCCTCAACACTGTTTACCACCCAAGCAAACTGACAGTCCAGGCCCTGTGCCCAAAGATACAGAGTAAATAAAAAGTAAAAATAGGATTTACTGCGTGTGTGTGTGTGTGTGTGTGTGTGTGTGTGTGTGTGTGTGCATGTTCACAAGGCTGAATAGCAGGACCAGGCCTTGTCTGTGCAAGGCTCTCTACCTGCGACTACATCGTCACCCACTTTTATACATTCTGTATGGTGTTTGTTCCTTCCTTTCATTTCTTCTCTTCACCAAATTTTTCATGTTTCTTCCCCAAATTTTCTCTTGTCTCAGTTCCATGTTCTTTAATCAAAATAAGCATGGCCTGGGTCGCTGCAGCGCAGCACGTGCTCACTTTGCACAGTTCTGGAGGCTGCAAAGTCCAATTGCAAGCTGCCAGTTTTGTTTGGGGTCTGCTTCCTGGCTCATGGGGTCTGCTTCCTGGCTCATGGGGTCTGCTTCCTGG
>CAJQZJ010033983.1:808822-831065 GCA_907164525.1 Lophiomys imhausi | reverse complement strand
ACCATGTTTGTTTTATGGGTATGGATGTGCTGTCTGTATGTGTGTCCGTGCACCATGTGTGTTTTATGTGTGTGGATGTGCTGTCTGTATGTGTGTCTGTGCACCATGTTTGTTTTATGTGTATGGATGTGCTGTCTGTATGTGTGTCTGTGCACCATGTGTGTTTTATGGGTATGGATGTGCTCTCTGTATGTGTGTCCGTGCACCATGTATGTGCAGTCCCCTCAGGGGCTAGAAGAGCCACTGGATCTCCCAGAGCTGGAGTTACAGATGGTTGTGAGCTGCCATGTGGCTGCTGAGAATCAATCCAGGCCCTCTGGAAGGGCAGCCAGTGCTCTTAACTGCTGCACCATCTAGATCTTCATCCCCCTAGCTCCTCCTTCCTGCCAGAAAATCCCCTTAATCTCAGCCATAACTGTGCTGTTGTGCAATACCCGGCCCTATGGAAAGAGACAGGGACTTTAGGGGATGATCCGGTCATGGAACTTCTTTCCATTTATTCTCTTCAATTAAAAAATTATTTTATGTGTATGGGTGTTTTGCCTGCATGTATGTCTCTGTATTACATGCACACAGTATTCTCACAGACCCAAAGAGGGTGTAGGATACCCCAAAACTGGAGCTACAGATGGTTGTGAGCTACCATGTAGGTGCTGGGAACTAAACCCTTGCCCTCTGGAAGAGCAGCAAGTTCTCTTAACTACTGAGCCACCTTTCCAGACTCTCTTCAATTTTTTTCAAAGATTCTCTTTTGATTGTTTTGTAACTTTTAAATTAAAATTATTTAATTAGATGTTTGTTTATTGTGGTGGCGCACCTAGCCCGAGCCCAGCTGTACTCTCTGTACATAGTTGTGAGAAACAGAGATCACAGATAGAGCTGCTTCTTCATGTGCACTTTTTAATTATTATTTTTAAATGGCTCATACACCATCTCATTATATAGCTCTGGCTTGCCTTGCCTAGAATAAGCTTTGTAGACCAGGCTAATCTTAAACTTGAGTGAGTTCTCCTGACTTCAAATAAAGACATGAGTTACCATGTCTGCCTGTATGTTGGCTATCTTTATTTTACAACTTTACTGAACTTATTAGTTCTGACAGCTTTTAGGCAGAGCCTTTCAGATTTTTTCTTCTTCTTAAAAAAGTATGGTAGGGGGCTGGAGAGATGGCTCAGAGCACTGACTGCTCTTCTAGAGGTTCTGAGTTCAATTCCCAGCAACTACATGGTGGCTTACAACCATCTATAATGGGATCTGGTGCCCTCTTCTGGCCTGCAGATATACATGCAGACAGAACATTGTATATACAATAAATAAATAAAATCTTTCAAAAAATATGGTAGGTTATACCATCTGCAGTGAAAATTTAACATCTTGATTTCCAATTTGGTCAGATGCCATTTCTTTCTTCCTTCTTTTCTTTTCCCTCCCTCCTTCTCTTCATTCTTTCCTTCCTTTATGGTCCAGTTTCTCAGAGTAGGATTCCAGAATGGGTTATTTTAAATTTTATTTATTTTTATTGAAAATAGATTTTTTCATACAATATATTTTGATTACAGTTTCTCCTTTTCCAACTCCTCCTAGATCCTCCCCACTTCCTCACCCATCCAGATCGACATCTTTTCTCAATTTCATTAAAAACAGACATAATTATAATAATAGTGATAAAACAAATAAGAAAAGGACAAAACAAACAAATGAATGGGGGGGGAGCCAAAGAAAAAGCACAAGAAACATATACAGATGCTGAGACAAACATTTTACACACACAGAAAATCCATAAAAATAAAATCACGAATCATAAAATATAAATGAAAGATCACTAAGGTTAAAAAAATTGTCCAGAGATATGAGTCAAAAAAACCTCCAAAAGTACTACTGAGTCCTATTTGTGTCGGTCATCTACTGCTGGGCATGGGACCTGACCTTAAGAATGGTTTGATTTTTACTCCCCTGGAGAAAACTAAATTTTCCTTTGCAGATGGTTATCAATTGGATACAGCTTCTGGGTTAGGGATAGGGACTTGTGTCTACTTGCCCTCTCAACCCCTGGGTCCCGTCTGGCTTAGACCTGTGTAGGCCCTGTGCATGCTGGACAGTCTGTGTGAGTGCATATGTGCCTCAGTCTTGTTGTGTCTGGAAGGCCTTGCTTCCTTGGAGTTTTCCATCCCCACTGGCTCTGACTGTCTCTGACAATTTGTACACTTCCTCTTCCAGAGTTCCTTGAGTGTAGAGATGAGAGATTTGATGAGACCCATTTAAGACTGAGCAAGCGCTCCAAGGTTTCTCACTCTCTGCATGTTGCCCACTCGTGACTGGGGGCAACTCGTTACTGCAGGAAGAAGCGTCTCTGATGGTGGCTGAATGAGACACTGATGTATAGTATAGCAGAATGTCCTTAGGAGTCATTTTATTGCTATACTCTTTAAATATACTATGCAATAGCATTTGGTTTTCCCGAGGTCCATGGCCCATCTAGTTCTTGACCATCCAGGTAGTATCAGGCATGGATTCCATCTTTTGGAGTGGGACTTAATTCCAACCAGGTAGTGATTGGTTACATACACAAGCTTTGTCCCACCCACCAATGCACCAGCATATCTTCTTCCAGACAGGTCACAATTGTAGATCCCAGGGTTTGCAACTGGTTGGTGTGTACCTTTCTCGGCTGGCAGAGTGCAGAGTGTCTTTCAGTATCATGAACACACTAATCAGTAGGGGTGAAGGCTCTGGTTAGGCACCATGTTCAGTGAGTTAGGTTGGTGTCTTCAGCATCAGGACTTTGCCATGTTTAAGAAGTTTCTGCTGTATTATGTGTCTATACAACTCCTCAAATGGCCCTTAGTTTTAGCTAAGATTAAGCCCATTTACCAAAGGCTTAAAAGCTAAGATCCACATACAAGTGAATACATACCATATTTGTCTTTTTGCATCTAGGTTACCTCAGTTGAAATGATTTTTTTCTATTTCCATCCATTTGCCTATGAATTTCACAATTTCATTTTTAACAGCTAAGTAATATTCCATTGGGTGTATGTACTACATTTTTTTATCCATTCACCCACCGACAGACATCTAGGCTATTTACAGTTTCTGGCTATTAAGAATAGAACATCTTTAAACACAGTTGAGTAAGTGTCTCTGCAGTAGGATATAAAGTCCTTTGTGTATATGTCAAAAAGTGGTATAGCTGGATCTTGAGACAGATCTATTTCTAGGTCCCAGAAGAACAACCACACTGATTTCCTTAGTGGCTGTACAAGTTTGTACTCCAGAAATGAACGAGCATTCAAATCCCTTGCTCCACATGCTTGCCAGCATGAGCTGGCAGTTGTTTTATTGATGTTGGTCTTTCCGACAGGTTTAAGATGGAATCTCAAAGTAGTTTTGATTTCATTCCCCTGATGGCTCAGGATGCTGAACAGTTCTTTAAGTGCTTCTCAGCCATCTGTGTTTTATCCATTGAGAAGTCTCTGTTTAAATCTGTATTTCATTTTTAAAATTGAGTTGTTTTCTTGTTGTCAGTTGTTTCAGTTCCTTATGTATTTTAGATGTTAGTCCTCTATTGGCTATGTAGTGGTTGATAAAAATATTTTCCTATTCTGTAGTCTGTCTCTTTTTCCAGATGATGGTATCTTTTACCATGCAGAAGCTTCTCAGTTTCATGAGGTTCCATTTATCAGTTGCTGTTCTTAGTGTCTGTGCTAATGGTGTTCTGTTCGGGAAGTCTTTTCCTGTGCTAGAGAGTCCAGGGCTATTCCCCACTTCCTCTTCTATCAGGTTCAGTGTATCTAGTTTTATGTCGAGGTCTTTGATCCACTTGGACTTGAGTTTAGTGAAAGATGATAAATGGATCTATTTCCATTCTTCTACATGTAGCCATCTAGTTTGACCAGCACCATTTGTTCAAGATGCTCTTTTTCTCAGTGTGTATTTCTTTATTTAAAAAATCAGGTGTCCATAGATGTGTAGACTTATGTTATGTCTGAGTCTTCAATTCAGTTCTAATGATTAATGTGTGAGTTTTAATGTTAATGTCTTGTTGTTTTTATTACTATAGCTCCATAATGCCGTTTGAGATGCTTATCGCTCCAGCAGTTCTTTTATTATTCAGGATTATTTTAAGTGATCCTGGGGTTTTTGTGTTTCTATATGATGCTTAAAATTGTCCTGTCAAATTCTGTGAAGAATTGTGTTGAAGTTTTGATGGGGATTGCATTAAATCTATAGATTGTTTTTGGTAGGATTGCTATTTTCACTATATTAGTCCTACCAATCCATGAGCATGGGACATCTTTCCATCTTCTAATATCTTTTTAATGCCTTTCTTCAATGTCTTAAAGTTTGTATTATACAAATATTTCATTTGCTTGGTTAGAGTTATCTTGAGATAGTTTTTGAGGCTGTTGTGAAAGCTGTTCCCTGATTTCTTTCTCAGTTCATTTGTCATTTGTATATAGGAGTGCTACTGATTTTTATGTGTTAATTTTGTATCTTGCTACATAGCTAAAAGTGTTTGTAGGCTGTTCCTACAAGTGGAGGAGTTTAGGGTCATTTTATGTATAAGATATTATCCACAAATAAACATACTTTGACCTCTTCCTTTCTTCTTTGTACCCCCTTGATCTCTTTCAGTTGTCTTATTGCTCTAGCTAAGACTTCAAGTACCATATTGAATAGGTATGGAGAGAGTTAACAACCTTGTCTTGTTCCTGATTTTAGTAGAAATGCTTTGAGTTTCAGTCCCTTTAGGTTGATGCCGGCTGTGAACTTGCTGTAAATCTCCTCTGTTATGTTGAGGTATGTCCCTTGTGTTCCCAGTCTATCCTTTCCTTCCTTTCCTGAAACTCTTGGGACCAAAAGTGTTTTGAATTTCATATTTGGGAATATTTACATATAATATAATGTAATATCTTCAGCTAGAAACATTAAATCCATTTGTGTTCCATGTATGAGCAAAGTATACACACACAAATGCACACACACATGGAGTATTTTTACTGTGTTTGTTTTTTCACAATCTGTTATATAAAGTCAGGTATAGAATTTTCCAGACACAGTGTCAGATTGATGTGCAAAACCTTCCAGATTTTGGAGCATTTCAGATGTCCGGTTTCTGCATCAGATGCTCAACCTGTAATAGTGAGTGGAGAGTGGAATGTTGGGCCTGGGAGGTTGGGGTTAGAAGGCAACTGTGAGGATTATCTGTGGAACAGTAGCTCAGACGCTGGAACACAGGAAAGAAATCAAGGGAGGGTATGGCTAGGCAAAGAGACGAGCAGGGAAAGAAAATGAGAGAGTGTGTGTGTGTGTACCCACCCATGCATGTGGAAGCTGAAGGGCAACGTTGGGTGTCACCCTTAAGAACCCTAACCCTAACCCTTGAGATAGGATCTCTCATTGTCCTGGAGACCACAAATTATGCTAGAACAAGTGTACAGAGAGCCCCAGGAACCCTCTTTTGTTCACTCCCCCAGCACTAAGATTACAAGCAGGCTCCCGCTGCCATTCCCTGCTTTTTCATGAGGGTATTTGTGTGGCAAAGCGCTTTACTGACTAAGCTATCTCCCCAGTCCCTGCCATTTCTTTCTTTTTAATGATGCTTTAAATTTTATTTTATTTTTATTCATATATGTGTCTATATAACATGGGTGCAGGTGCCCACACAACCAGAAGAGGATATTGGATGCCATGGAGCTGGAGTTATGTTGTGAGCCACCCAATGCCAGTGCAAGAAAGTGAACTCGGGTCCTCTGGAAAAGCAGTACATGCTTTTAATGACTGAGCCATTTATCCAGCTCCTAGAGTTTCTTATAATAAATGTTCTGTGTCCGCACTCTCCAGTGGATAGCCACTAGCCACATGTTAGGCAGTTGGAGGTGGCTAATAATATGTACAATCACTTACAGCATCATATCAATCATCAGCCAGTTTGGGATTGTGTGTGTCTGTCTGCACTGAGGGGGATCAAACTCAGGACCTCACATGCAAGCCAAGTGCTGTACCTCTAAGCCCTACCTTCAGCTCCTAACACAGTTTTACCTTGAGATAGAGATAGAAGATTTTATTTTCAAGAGAAGCTGACAAAAGGACTTTTAAAGTAATTTTATTAATATAAGAACTTTGGGGCTGGTGAGATGGCCTAGCACCTGCTGTTAAGCATGACAACCAGGGCTAAGTTTCCAGAACCCACATGGTAGAAAGAGAACTGATTAGATGTTACTCTCTGGCCTGCACAAGCAAGCCATGGTACACATGTGTAACCATGTGTGCTCATACAATAATAAATAACTTTTCAAGCTGGTTGTCTAGGCTTCCTTCTCATTGATACTTTAAAATGTGAATTTTGCACATAACACTTTGAAAAGGGTTACTTTTCTCCTAAGAGACCTCTTCTGCTCACCTCATATTGTAAGTAGAGAAATGTATTTCACCACCAGCAGCTTCCATTCCTCTAAAGACACCTGTCATCCCGGTACTTGGAAGGCTGAAGTAGAGGATTGCCTTGAGTTTGAGGCCCATTTGGGCTTCATAATAAGACTCTGTCTTAAACAAACAAACAAATAGAGCAGGTAATTAGGAGGTAGAAGCAATTCAAAACCATCCTAGACTATATACTAAGTATGAGGTAAGCTGGGATACATAAGGCCCTGGCCTCTCCCAAGTACCCCCAAAACCACAAAGCCAAGTGTGGTAGCACATGCCCAAAGTCCAAGTACTTTGGAGCTAGACGCTGCAGGATCAGGAGTTCTAGGTCATCCTTGGCTTCATGAGGCCAGATTGGGCTACATGAGAGCTTGTCTCAAAAAAAAAAAAAGGGAAAACCAAAAATGAAGAGAGACTATGTAAGCCACAACCAAGAGAAGATATTTGCAATACATAACAACAAAGGCTTTGTGTTAAAAAAAATGTAAGAAGGTAGTGACAGCGTGGTAGAAATGTAGTTACATCTCAAATGTGCTTGACATTTGAGGCCAGTAAACATAAAGAGGGGCTTCATATGGGCCATCAGAGAAATACCAATTAACATTACGTTTTAGTCTCTTGTGCACCTACAGACTGCTAATGTGGAAATAGGATCAGATGCTAATACAGAGATGAAGTGGCTGAAGGTTGGTTTGCGCATTTTGGAAAGCAGGTGGTATCTTTTAGGTTGAATTGTTGCATATGATTCAGTAACTTGACTTTGGACTTATACATGACACACACATATGACTCAGTGATTTCATTTCTGGGTTTATACATGGCATAAACATTCATATATTTTAATAAGTGTCAAACAGTCCTAAAGTTTCAAATAAAATGAATGAGGTGGGTGTGAAGGCACATACTATCATCTCTATATGTGGCACACCAAGCCAGAAAGCTTCCTACAAGTTTGGGGATGGTCTGGTCTACAAAGTGAGACCTTGCTTCCAGAAACTAAGACGGGAAGGAAAAGAAAATTTCTACTGCAGTGAATTGGTGTGAGCAAAGAAATTCCTGAATAAGCCTTATAAACATAATGAGGAAAGAAGTCAAGTGAAGTAAGATGCATAGTAAACTATGTTGTGTCTATACCAGGCTTGAATTACAGGTAACACGAGACAAGTCACATGCTGAGATGGAGCAAAATGATGGATTTCAATGACCTCAAGTTAACCTGTTTGAGTGGACTGGCACTCCATCTCAGCCGTACATCAGAACACAAGGGAACTTTCAAAAACTGAAACCGATTTTCATACGCTAGAAAGAAAAGACATAGAGTTGCTATGTGACCTAGCAGTCCTCCTGTTGCATTCTGGGTATACATAAGCAGAATTTTTAAAAGGAGGAGCAATTTGAAAGATTTGTGTGTCTCTGTTCATAGCAACACTGTGAGCAGCAGTCTTAACATATCTGTGTTCTCACTGAGCACTGTGTACAGTCTCTGAAAGGTGGACAAAGCTTGTGTGATGTTGATGGATGAAGGTAAGCAAAATGCAGCACCCATATGGAAGTCAGCTTCAAAGGGGAGGGGCTGGAGATGGCTTAGTGGCTAAGAGCACTTGGTGTGTCCAGAGTTCAAGTCCTAGCACCCATTTGGAGTGGCTCATCATGTGCCTGTAGCAAGAGGCTTTCATTTTTTGTACTATAGTATACAGTCTAACCATGTTTATATTGCTTTATTACCTCTACCTCCATCCCCCAACACCACACAGGACACAAAGAAGGTAACAGGTAAAAGGACTGAGGTCTCTGAGCTACTTCCTGCTGATTAGGGTCCTTGCGTTCTTTGGGGTAATATCAGTCTCAGTAGAAGTCCAGAAAACCAGGAGACAGCAGCAGGAAGAACAAGCAGCAGTTTGGGGGAGCAGCAGCAGCCTGGAGAGCAGCAACCTCTTTCTTCTTTGTAGCCCGTTCTCCTCTTTGTAGCCCCTTTTCTCCTTTTCTCCTCCTTTGTAGAGCCCCCTTCTCCTTGGGGCTCTGGCTTTTTATTCCTCTCTCCCAAGTCCTGAGAGTTTATGTGCTGCACCTGGCTAGGCCAAGCCCCTGCTAGGTCACGAGACAGTTAATACTTTACACCTGTGTCTTAAGCAACTTTACACCTGGGATTAAACAAAAACATTGTCATAATTGGTTATTTTAATAAACTCATACCACATTTGCCTCATCATCCAATGCCTTTCTTGCCCCCAACCACACATACATATAAACAATTTAAACAATGAAAATACAAGCTTTAAAAGGAAGGAAATGGAACATAGGGTCATATGTAGGTCATGATAGAATTTATACCTAACATGAACATTGCCCTGAGATCAATCTACAGCACCACCAAAAGTGTATGTGGTGGGTGTGGAGTAGCATCTGGCACACATCTGTGATCCCAACTCTCAGGAACCTGAAACAGGAAGGTTACAAATTCCAGGCTAACCTGGCTACGTTGCAACGGGGGGGGGGGGAGAGAAAATCTGACATACTTGGTAAATGTAGATGAACCTTGAGGATTTTAATAACCTTGAGTAAAATAAACCATTTATTTAGAAGTATAATGTTCTTGCAAGATGGCTGAGCAGGTAACATGCTTGTTGCCAAGTGTGACCTAAGTTTGTTCCCAGGACCTACGTGGTGGAAAGAGAGGTGATTCCTACAAGTTGTCCTCTGACCTCCACATGCACACCCCCTCACACACAAATAAATGTAATTATAAAATATAAGGTGAATGCTGTGTGACTCTACATATCTGGAGCACTGTGTTTCATAGAAGTGGAAGAGTGTGCTACAGGCCTGGAGCCCCAGCCACTCAAGAAGCCAGAGCAGGAGGGTCTGAAGTTCAAGAGTCTCCTGAGCATAGTAGGAGAGCCCTTGTTTCCAAAACAATAGCAGCAGAAACATGAGCAGTGGATGCCAAGGGTGGGGAGACAAGTGTTGCAGGAAAGCAGACTGTTCAGTGGCTGTAGGATATGAGTGTTGTAAGATGAAGACATTTTGGATACTGGTTTCAGAAAAACATGAATATCTGCAATAATACTGAACT
Source organism: Lophiomys imhausi (assembly GCA_907164525.1). NCBI lineage: Eukaryota > Metazoa > Chordata > Mammalia > Rodentia > Muridae > Lophiomys > Lophiomys imhausi. Next base: position 821,566 of record CAJQZJ010033983.1, on the reverse strand, counting down.
AAGGACTTAAAAACAGTTAAGATGGTTTCTGTTCAGATTTTACCACAAGTGAACTAGGGATAAGTGATGATAGGCAGCACCAATTTCATCCAAATGACTCCTGGCTTAGGGCTAAAAACCCTGGTTAGGGTCTAAAAGTGGATAGTTAGCCCGCCCCTGCTCAGCGTGCTGCTCCCTTGAGGACTGCGGATACCGTACCCTCCGCACGCTCTGCAGCAACAATGCCGTCCAGGGATTTAGATGCAGCAGTGTGCACTGAACAGCCGGGCTTAAACACTAACACTTTTAACATTTCCTAATGTATTCGTTTTCCATTTTACTTATTTTATTTTAGTTATTACTGTTCTTGGTTTTGAGGCTTAGGCCAGGGCAAGGCCTGGCTAAGTCCATGTTTCTGCCACTGAGGTAGGTGTGCTCCCAACCCCATGAATCAGAGTTTTTTTTTTTTTTTTTTGTGTGTGTGTGTGTGTGTGTGTGTGTGTGTGTGTGTGTGTGTGTGTGCCTGCAAATACCAATGAACAACTTGTGGGTATTGATGAATTGGGATTTTAAATAAATTACTTTAATTAGTGGGAAAACTTGGGGGGGAAATTAGCCACAAAATCCTTTATTCTCCTATGTTTGATGAACAACTATAGGATACTTAACCCTTTAACATTACTGCTGCTTCTTTTTATTAGGAATTTGTAGACTTTTCCTGCTAAGACCTCAATTTGTATTTTTGAAGAACAGAAGTTCTATGAAGTGTGGAAAGAATTTAAACCATCTAAGACTAAAACATACCTAATGAAACAATGTTTACTATATGTATAGAAAAGGTTAGTGTTTATTAAAAACAATTGTCATTTGTCTTTTTTTGTTTGTGGTCTAAGACATGGATTTTTTTTTTAGGGGAGGGGATGTTTTTGTTTTTGAGACAGGTTTTCACTATGTAGCCTTGGTTGGCTGGAACTTACTACGTAGACCAGGCTGGCCCTGAACTTACAGAAATCTGCCTGTTTTTGCCTCCTGAGGGCTAGGACTAAGGGTGTGCACCACCATGCCTGGAAATTTGTAAATGAACATTTAAATAAAATGTATAGTATATTAGCTATGTGCCTGTGTGTGTCCCCCTATAATCCTAATACTTAGGAGGCTGAAACAGGAAAGTCTTGTCTGAGGCTGGCCTGGACTACATATACAGTAAGGCGTGAGCCCTGCTCCCCCCCCAAACAGCAGCAACACAAAGCCAGGTCTGCTGGTGTACTACCTAACGAGCTCCAGTCCAGCCCCAGAAACACAGAGAGGCCCATCCAGAAAACAACACAAGAATATCTACCCTTCTCGTTAATGAACCCTTTGAGCTCTTATAAATAGCAATTTTTAAGTACTGTTTTTCTTTTTCAGGACATGCCCTTGTAGACAACATTACAATACCAGGATCTGAGCGTCTGAGAATGTCTCTGCCAAGTCAACAAACAGCTATAGTTAACCCCCCTCCACCGGAGTACGTAAACGCTAAGAAAAATGGGCGACTGACAAATCAGCTGCAGTTCCTACAGAAAGTTGTCCTGAAGGCTCTGTGGAAGCATAGTTTCTCCTGGCCTTTTCAACAACCTGTGGATGCAGTGAAACTGAAGTTGCCTGTAAGCATTTTATGACATGTTAGTTTTTAAATTACATTTTTTATTCAAGTGTGTGTGGGGGGTGTCAGTTCCCCTCTCCCCCCTGCATCCCACGGATTGGACTCAGGTCCACAGGGTCACTACCTTTCCCTGCTAAGCCATCTCATTGGCCGGGATCTCAAGTGCTGTGAACCTAGGCAGGAGGGGACCCTTGTAAGGAGTCCTGAAGCCTCATTGAAGTGGATCAGAAAGGAACAAACTCAATGTCAAGACACAACCAGTGGGGGCTTGGACAGTGTTTTTACATAAAGCATTCCAACTAGAAATGGGTACTTGATGAAATATGGGAGACTTTTGTCCCCAAGAATCAGCAGCCAAATTCAGCAGCATTTCCTGCAGGTGTCAGTGCCTCTCCCGAACAGGGTCTCAAGGGGGAAGGGAGGAGGAGGGGAAGGGCATGGAGGATGCTCTGTTGAAGCCCTTCTCAGAGAATATTGGGAAGTCCAGGCTGATAACTTCCCTTCAGAGATAAGCTTTGGAGGAAGCAGCTTTAAATTGTAAAAACTGTATTGAAAAGCATGGCTCCCACCACATGCTACAGTGCACGTGTGCAGGTCAGAGGACAACACTCAGCCTCCCGGAGTCACTTCTGGCCTTCAGCATTACTGTTTCTGCTGCTGCACTGGGCACTCCAGACAAGCTGGCTTATCTCTGCCTCCCACCTCGCCATGGGAACGCTGAGATGGCAGATGTGTACTGCTGCATCTGGCTCTGTATGTGGTTCCAGGGGGTGGACCTCAGGCCGTGAGGCTCCACAGCTCATACTTTTACCAGCTGAGTCATCTCCCTAGTCCATAGCCTGTTGATGTCATTGTTTGTCTGGTTGGGTATTTTACATGGCAATGTAAAAGAGGAAATCCTACAACTATCTAAAGAAAAAATTAGTTGGGGCTGGAGAGATGGTTTGGTAGCTAAGAACAATGGTGCCCTCCAAGAGAACCTGGATTTGATTCCCATCTCCTACATGGTGGCATACTGTAACTCAGTTCCAGGGATCCAGTGAGACCTGATAGGATCCAGTGACAATGTCAAGATCCAGTGCCTTCTTCTGGCCTCTGCAGGGACCAGGCATTCATTCATGTGCTCCACAGATACACATACATGTGCTCCACAGATATACATGCAGGCAGAACATCCATACACATAAAAATGTTAACTTACAAAATATTCATAATTAGACATGATTATTTAGCACTCCCGAAGACTGTCCCTAGCTGTTCTCCTCCACTCCCAAAATGAAACTTAACATCCTGGATGTTGATATTCTTATTTTAACAGTTCAAGATGAATTGTGTGTAAGTTTCCTTGTTATAGCCTGTCTCGGCAGCCTTCTGATGAAGAACAATTGGCAAGTTTACCTTCCCTGTGAAGGCTGTCTTACACTGCTTAGCAGACTTCCTTGTATCACATGTCAGGTCCCACTCTGTCTCACTGAAGAGTCATGTAGTGACACAATGACCTGTGAAGGACTCTGTGAGCCGGGGAACTGAGATTTTCTTCTGAATCTGTCAGACCCCGCCAACACTGCCCTCATCACACCCTTCCTTTGGTATTTTTTCAAAAATAATTTTTTAAGATTTTGCTTTTGCCAATCATTTAAATTGTTTTCATTATTTATTTGCATGTATATAAATATGTGTGTGATTAGATGCACCAGACTAGGAGTATGGAAATTGGAGGACAGCTTTGGGGACTTGGTTCTCTCATCCCACCATGTGGGTCTTTGGGTGCCAAATGAGATGGTCAGGCTTGGTGGCAAGTGCCTTGATACCTGAGCCGTCTTGTTACCTCTGCCTGCTTCTGCTAACTGCTAGAGGGTCTTCTTTCCTCTGAAAAGCAACGTGGTGACAGCTAGCTTTGGTTTTTCTACCACTGAACTACATCTCCAGTCTACTTTAAAAAATATTATTAATTTATTGTGGAGCTGAGGATGGAACCCAGGGTCTTGTGCATATTATATTAATATCTACTACTGGAATACACCCCCAGCCTCATTCTAATAATATAACTTCTTCAAACCTGTAGGACTATTATACCATCATAAAAACCCCAATGGATTTAAATACAATTAAGAAGCGGTTGGAAAATAAGTATTATGTGAAGGCTTCTGAATGCATAGAGGACTTCAATACAATGTTTTCAAACTGCTATTTGTACAACAAGGTATGTAAGCTTTTATTACACTGCCTGTTCTTTGCTGTCATGTATACAAAAGAATATAATAAGTATTATGATTTCAAATTACAGTTCCTGATTAGGAACACTTAATGTGTTGTTTTGGAGGGGAGGAGCAGTTTGAAACAAGGTTTCCACACACAGCCTGTGCTGGCCTCCTACTTGAGATCTTCCTGGTTCAGCCTCTAGAGGGTTAGGACTATCAGCATTTGCCATCATATTCAGCTTGCATATTTTATCAGACAAGCTGTTCTGTAATATTCTGTTACTCCATGAGTGGAGCATGTGTGGAGGTCAGGAAACAGCTTTCAGGTGTTGGTTCTCTCCTACCATGGGTCATGGGGTAGAGCTGGTCATTAGGCTTATATGACAAGCATTTTTACCAATTCTGAGCCATCTCACTCCTCCCAATTTGCATATTTAAATAAAATGTTTCTCATTGGATTTCATAATTTCCATATTTTAATCTATTTGTCAACTTGTTTTTCCAGCCCATTGGCTGTATTTTTGCCTGAATAGCTGAGATGGTTTATCCTTTAAAAACTGAAATACCAAAGCCAGACTGGTAACTCACACACCTGTAACCCAGCAGTTGGGAGGTTTTTAACAGGGTGCCTATCTTAGAAATGTTTTCAGGGTTGGACTGCTGCTTTTTAAATTTACTTACTAGGAGTTTTTGTTCTTTCTCAGCAGAGGGTAATGCTATTGGAGTTCTGTAGGGAGCACAGACTTCAAACCCAGCCACTGTTCAGAATCAGAGATTAAATGAAGTCTCTGCTCATGAAGTGCTTTTCTTAGCAATGCTGAGCCTACTCAAGAGTCGAAGTTGTAATTGCTTACTCCCTTTTGTATTGCTGCATTGCTTAGATTGCATTTCCTTGGTGTTCAGACAATCACTCTGACCCTTTTTTAAAAGGTGAGGGGTTGGATGCTAGAATTTAAGTTCTTTCCTGCTACGCTATTTTCTAAATAGAGGAGCTAAATCCTGCCTAAGAGGCTATGGTACATTCTATAAAGAAATGTGGTACACCAACCACCCTATTGTATCCTTACCATATTTTCAACACCTTTTATAGCCTGGAGATGACATTGTTCTTATGGCCCAAGCTCTAGAGAAGTTATTTATACAGAAATTATCTCAAATGCCACAAGAAGAGCAAGTTGTTGGTGGTAAAGAAAGAATAAAGAAAGGTAAGGCCACAGTGACTAGTGGATTTTGACTGTCTCATGGAGTGTGTGTGTGTGTGTGTGTGTGTGTGAGAGAGAGAGAGAGAGAGAGAGAGAGAGAGAGAGAGAGAAAGAGAGAGAGGGGGGGAGAGAGGGAGAGAGAACAAAACATAAGTAAAATTTTAAAATATAGAATTCTTCAAAGGACATGGATATGTGGAAGTATTTTTTTATCCAATTTTTTGAAACAATATATCCATTTAAACCAGGCTGGCCTTGAACTCAGAGAGATCCACCTGCCTCTGCCTTCCCAGTGCTGGGATTAAAAGCATGCACCATTACAGCTGGCTTAAATTAAGCTTTTCCAAAACTATACTTTACAGCTTTTGATATTTGGGTTTTGCAATTATAAGAACTTTTGATCTCTCAGGATCTCAGCAGCTTGGACCATATGTCTTTGGGAATTACAACCACATTGTCAGCAAGATCACCTGGGTCTGATTAGAGTAGGAAGAGGAAAAAAAGGTGTTCTGTACTTACCAGGTATTTGATTCTGCTTCACATTTACTAGATACTCAACAAAAGATACCAGTTTCCTCTGCTGAGGAACAAACCCTCTCCAAAGCAGTGGAAAATGTGTTTAAGCGGCAAGAGATTCCTTCTGTGTTTCCTGACATCTCTCTTTCTCCCTTAAACATGGTGCAAGAAACTTCTCTCACCTCTGACTCACAGACTGTGGTCCAAGTAAGTTGTTAGTGTGTGTACAGGTGTGCAGTTGTGTGAGCCTATTCATGCCTGTGCAGAGATTCTGCCCTTTTTCTGGGAGACACTGTCTCCCATTGAACTTGGAGCTAGGCTGGCAGGCAGCAAGCCCCATCGAAGTTCCTCCCCACACCACAGTGCTGGGGTGTCAAGAGAGTGCATGGTCATACCTGCTTTTGCTTTTGACAGGCCTGCTGTGGTGTAAAGTCAGGTCCTCCTGTATGCACAGCAAGCACCATGCCTGGTGTATATAATTCTGCTGTAAGAGTGCATATCCCAGCTAACTTAATGTACTCAGAAACATTGGTATAACCTGGACTTTGATTTTCCATCTTTCCTTTGTCTCTAAGATTTGTACAAGATTGTTCTTTGGGCTGTGGCAAGGGAACATCAAAGCTAATTGTTCTGCCTGCAAAAGGGGAATTAACATTTACTAATATTTAATACATGGACCGACAGTAGTATGTGAAAATCCTCTCATAAAAACTTGGTGTTGGTAATTGTTTCTTTTGTTTTATTAATGGATGGTACTTTCTTAAGGGTCTTTTTTTTTTCTCCATAAAAGGCATCCAACAAATTTATTTATTTATTTATTATTACTTCGGGTTACATCTCCATCACAGTGCCCTCTTTCCACCCCTCCCAGTCCCACCCTCCCACCCTCTACCTCCTAACCCTTCCATCCTACTCCTCTGGAGTGGAGTGTCCCTACATAACAGTCCCCTGTAACCAAACTTTTTAAATTATTCAATACTTATTTATTAGTAACTATATTCACTTATAACAGATATAAACACTTAACTACTAACCCTACAAATAACTACAACCCCTATGACCTAACCACTAAACCTATTGATAACTATTACAACTATTTTCATAACCTTTTAGAAGGATACAGTCTCTGGGGCAGGTCCTCAGTCGTCAGGAAACCAGTCTCTGGGGTAGACCCTTTAATGCACTTAGCAGTCTTTCTCCTGGAATATCTCAGATGCAGGTTCGTCAGGGTAAATTGGCTATGGCGGTCTCACCTTAAATAAGGCTTGAGGCTTTCTTCTCTCGTGGAGACCTCAGCTGTCTGTAAGCCAACTTATTTACTTTGTATCAGCAACTCTGCCGTTCTGCCTCAGTCTTTAAAGCTGGCCACAGTTCTGTTCAGGCCGCTGTTACAGACAGGTCAAACCCCTCTAGGCAAAAGCTGAGCCACAGGGTTTAGTCCTTGGCCTTTTGCTGTCTTGCTCAGGCTTTATCTGCTCACCAGCTTCCTTCTGCCTCAGGGAGATCTGGCCATCAGTCCACCAGCACTTTCTCCATCAGAGGACACAAACTACTCGTCCTTTCTAGTGTGAGGACTCAGTAGCATCGGAGCTCTCTAGCATGGGGCCCTCTTGGCTCCATCCACTTGTCCTTAAATAGGATCTCTCCTTGTTCCACCTGCTTCAGCTTAATCTGGGCTCTGCTCACTTAACAGCTGAAAACAATGCCAGGCCATACACCTTGTTTTTAGTCCATAAAGTTTTTCCTCCTTTCACCTGACCTCATCCTTGTTTTTAGTCCATAAGCTGATAAGCTAATTGCCCACAACCAAGTTAATCTTCATGCCCCGGATTAAGAGACTGTATCAGAAACCCCTAGATATTTACTAAATCTAGTTTATATTAATCTGTCTCCTTACAGTCCCCTGCCCAGTTCAGCAGTCAGATGAGCGCCAAGAGCCTCCTCATACACTGGGGGCCTACAAGGCAGTGCCACTAGGGCAAAGTGTCTCACTGATAGGAAACAAAGTCTGTGTTCCTGTTCTAAGGGTCGCTTTTTGTTGAACTGTTCTTCAGATCACAAAGGGTGTGAAGAGGCAAGCCGACACGACCACTCCTACCACCTCCATAGTTAAAGCGAATAGCGAATCTCCTCCAACACTTAGAGAAACAAAGCCGGTGAACGTGCCAGTGAAAGAAAATACACTGAAGAGTGTTTTGCCAGACTCTCAGCAGCAACACAGAGTTTTAAAAACAGTCCAAGTAACTGAGCAATTAAAGTACTGCAGCGAGATCCTTAAAGAAATGCTTGCCAAGAAACATTTGCCATATGCATGGCCCTTCTATAATCCTGTGGATGCTGATGCTTTGGGACTCCACAACTACTATGACATTGTCAAAAATCCCATGGATCTTGGAACTATCAAGGTAAATACAGTCTGAGTAGGAAGATATTTCTTTTCTTGTCTTGATTGTAAAAGTATTTCATTATTGCAAAGAAATCCAACCTAATGTCCAGACCATTGGTGAAGAAAATTACATCACCAGATCACTAACACCTGAAGAGGACCACTGGACCATTTTAAATACACCTTTTCATTTTCCTGTAAACAGATCCATTTTACAGGCTAGCGGAGATTGAACTAGGGTCCTCAGTCTTGCTCAGCATCTCCTCAACCCTGACTCTCTTTTAAAGCACAGTTTTGTTTTATTATTGTCTTATTAATATAGTAAAGTTTGTTAACATGTTACTAAACTTTGTGTTTGCCCTCATTTCTTGTATTCTGTCCTCCTCTGAGTTTGTTCTGTTAGTTGAAATTCAAAATCAGTGGTCATTCTTTAAGGATTTATAGGTAGTAAACTCAGTTTATATATAGAAGTATCTTGAATGATTCTTCAATTGAATATAGAATTCAGAATGACACTTGAATGACATCCCATCATCTGTCTGCTGTGAAGCAATTTGTCATTCCTTTGTCTTCCTCTCTCTAGCTTGGTATTTGATTTATCCATCTTGTATTGGAAGTTAACCTTTTCAGCCTAAAGATCCATGTGATACGTTTTTAACAGTTATATCTTAAAATAGTCCTGTTTTTTTTTTCTCCTGCATGCAAACTCAGACCCAAAGGTTAAAGAGTGCTATCTGGTCAGGCAGTGGTGGTGCACGCCTTTAATCCCAACACTTGAAAGGCAGAGGCAGGTGGATCTGAGTTTGAGGCCAGCCTGTTCTACAGAGCGAGTTCCAGGACAGCCAGGACTACACAGAGAAACACTGTCTTGAAGCCCTCATACATACACACTGTCTGAAATAGCCAAATATTAAGAGGTAAATAGGAGTTTGTAGTTATAGGGTATTTCAAGTGGAGAAAGTAACTTGTAGAATGTCCATGAGGTAAAGGAAACCAATCAGAACACCATCTTTGTATGTACTTAAGACATATGGAGGAGGCGTTGAAGGAAACCTGGATGGGAGCAAGATGGGAAGAAGACTGGGTCTTAAGAAAACTGCTACAGGGAAGCCAAGAGCACCCATTAATAATCAGAGTCCCAGCCTTACGTTAGGTTTTGTGGTATTTTCTCTGGGAGAGTGTACTTGCCTGTTAGGAGGCTGTTAGAGGGTTCCAGGAACAGGAAGATGTTAATTCAGCTCTGAAATCATTCTTGACTGTCCTGATGTGATTGGCAGAAAATTATATTCTTGGGATGGAGAGATGTGTCAGTGGCTAAAAGCGCTTTCTACTCTTTCAGAGGACCTGGGCTCAGTTCCAGCCCCACTACGGATAGCTGTCTTTTTTGGAACTCCAGTTTCAGGGACCCATTCCCCTCTTCTGGCCTCTTTGGATACCAGTCATGCACATGGTACACCGACATACATGCAAGGAAGACATCTATATACATAAATAAAGTTTTAAAAGAAAATTACCCAGGCATTGTGGTGCACACCTTCAATCCTAGTGCTCAGGAGGCAAACACAGAGCGGATCTCTGTGAGCTCAAGGCCAGGCTAGTCTACATAGTGAATTCCAGGACATCCAGGGCTCCATAGAGAAACCCTGTCTCAAAAAACAAGGCAGAATGAAAGTTGTATTCTGCATCATCTTAGTTTTGCATTTTCTGTCCCAGCCTGGCTCATGACTCACCCTCCTCAGCCTGGTGACTGCTGGGACTACGAGCATGGGGTCCCTACACCCGAGCTTGTGTTTCTTTAATTTAAAGTGAGCCTCATGTAATTCACCTGTGTGTCGGTCTGTGGACTGCCCACTACGGCACACATTTGCTCACTGGTATGTAGGATTTTCTCCTATCTGTAATGTCTACTCTACATCCCACCCTCTTCATGCAGCTCACACCCCTCTTACTCTTATGATTTTAAGATCTTTTCATTGTTCTCTTACTGTAGAACTTCCTAGCCAAGACAGCCTGAAAATACTTTTCCCCTCCATTTTGCCCAGAATGTCTCCTTCATTCTCTTTACTTCTAAAGTAAATTGATTTCTTTTGCAAGTATAAAATTTGATAATATGGTATAATGTTTGATATTTGTAAAAAAAAAAAAAAAGATAAATGGCCTTCCTTCTTTCCTTCCATTTGTTTGCTTCCTTCCTTCCTTCCTTCCTTCCTTCCTTCCTTCCTTCCTTCCATTTGTTTACTTTCTGGTTCACATACAAAGAAGTAGGTTCCTGTGACTCTTTCCTTTGTTCATTTGTGTGTTGAGACAGGGTCTCATGTAGTCCAGGCTGACCTCACACATATTGTGTAACTTAGGACAGCCTTGAATTCCTGATCTTCCTAATTCTACCTCCCTAGAGCTGGGTTTGCAAGCATGTACATCATGTTGGCCATGATGTGTGTGTGTGTGTGTACACACACACACACACACCATTATACTTTGTTCTTATTTGCTGCCCCCCCATTCCCCCCGGGACTCCTTATGTTTTGCTCATCCCATTTATTCCCATAAATAGGAGCCTCTTTCCTTCCATATAACATATATTCCATTACCTTCTATTGCTCCCTTTCTCCCTCCTCTCTTTAGTACTCTTTCTACTTTCATAGTATACATGTATGTGTGTGTGTGTATGCACAAATTTAAATCTAGATTCCTCATATAAGAGAAAACATGTCTTTCTGAGTTTGCCTATTTCACCTAACAATCTTTAGTTTGTCGATTTTTCTACAAAATGTATACTTTCATTCCTCTCTAGAGTAGAATAAAAGTCCATTATGTTTACAGCACATTCCATCAGTCATCTGGCGATGGGCATCTCAGGTGGTTCACAGCTTATCTTGCCAGAATAGCCATGATCATGAGCATGCAAATGTCCCTGGTATGCTGAGTTAGAGTCATTTGTGGACTTGCTCACATGCTGAACCATGTGCGGAAGGCAGTTCTCTGTTCTCAAGGATTCTCCATACTGATTTCCAGAGAGCCTACACTAATTTACATTCCCCCAGCAATGAGTAAGAGTTCTATTTTCCTGGATCTTTCCCAGTATATACTGTTTGTTTTCTTGATATTAACTATTCTGACTGGGGTAAAATAGAAAATTCATGTAGTTTTTATTTTACTTTCTAAGATGGATAAGGATATTGAATACAGTCAAATATTTATTGGTCATTTGTTTTTCTTCCTTTAAAAACTGTCTATTAAATTTTCTAGTCTGTTTATTTTAAAAGACGTGAGGATTTAGTTTTGTATGTGGTGAGACTCTATATATAGATTCTAGCACTAATCCTCTGTCTAGTGGTCTAGGGTATGGATGGCCAAGATTTTCTTCCATTCTATAGGATATATCTTCTCAGTGCTAATGGTTTCCTTTTGCTGCCTAGAACTTTTGAATACCACACAATACAAATTATCAACTCTTGTTTTTTATTTACTGAGCTGTTGGAGTATTTTTTTCAGAATACTTTTTATGTATATGCTTTGAAGTGGGACTTCACACATGTACACAATTTCCTTCTCTAAGTTTGCTATCGGTATGCTGAAAAGCTACTGGTTTTGTATGTCACTTCTGTATCCTGCTGCCTTGCTTAAAGAGTATCAGGTCTGAAATTTTTCTGAGTCTTTAGGATCTTTTAATTATAGAATCATGTCATCTACAAATAGGGATAATCTGACCCTTCCTTCTCTTCTTGTATCCATCTTATATCTTTCTTGGCCCTTACTCTTCTAGCTAAGACTCAAAATAATATATTAAATAGGAGAGAATGGGTTCCCTTGTCTCATTCTTGATTTTAATGGAAATTCATTTGTTCCCCATGTAGCCTGGTTGTATGTTTGTTGTCTACTGTATCTTAAATGTTGGAGTGCCATCCCTCTATTCTTAGTGTGTTCAGGGATTTTTACCATGAAAGAATGTTGAATTTTGTCCAAGGCCTTTCTCTGTCTCTTGATGACTGTATGGATTCCTCATCCTTTTCACTTTTTCCTGAGTTGCTGGCCTTTGTCTCCAGTTCTGTGCTCCATTTCTTTCCCTTGTTCTCCTGTTTTTGGATATTCCTTAAAGTCACTGGTCATTTTTGCTAGCACACTTTTGAAGTTTTCATACAGTGTTTTACTCTGTCTTCCATGTCTTTGAATTCATTGACAAGGAAAGTTTCACTCTAGTTACCTTGCTTTCTCATGGTTTTGTGAGATCATGTGTTTCTGTTGTCATTTCTACATCTGCTTGTTTGATATCTCTCCCAGTTTAATTTGTGGTTTTTTTTTTCCTTAGTGAATAGTCTGCTCTTTAGGTTTTAATTCCCCACACTACTAAGATAGGAGAAAACAACTTTTAAACATGAGATAAAGAGATACAGTGAAAATTGATTAAAGATCACCAATATATCATTAATAGTGGGAAAACAGAAAATGGCAAAGCTAATGTATAGCGTCAGACTTTAAAACAATGATTAAATATGAAAAGAGCTAATGATTAAGGGTATGGGAGGGAGCAGAGAAAGGGAAAATAGAAGCAAGAACAAAAGAAAAGAAACAGGAAAGGAGAAGAAAAGTCTGAAAGAAGAAAATACATATTAGTGGGGAAACAGAAATGGGAAAAATTACTCAATAACAAGAAAATAAAGTTATTTAATGTGAGGGGAATAGAAAATAAGAACATCAAAGTTGGGTTCATAAACATACATACATACATATATACACACATACATATATATATACACACATTGCACACACACACACACACACACACACACACACACACACACACACACACACACA
>CAJQZJ010033983.1:709219-725400 GCA_907164525.1 Lophiomys imhausi | reverse complement strand
CAAGGTGCACACCCCTTCACCGAGTGTGCCAAGGTGCACACCCCTTCGGGAACCGCTCCCCTCACAGAGGCCCAGAGGGAAAGATGTAGCTTTCAGATTTGGGTTGGGGGTCTTGATCTTTCCGGGACCTCCAAATGTTAATTCCACAGACGGGGGGAGAAAGAGCAGCACAAAGCATGGCTCAATTAATTGAAGCAAGATTTTGTTTTATTTGTGTACACAGACTCACAGACTTTCTCCCACTAAGATGAGGCTCAGGAGGTCAGCATTGGACATGGGGAAGACAAGGGGTTTTATAGCTCAGAAGTAGGGAATTTCCAAATGGGGGATTTGGCAGAAAGATGGGTGGGGGGTTACAGAAGTAGAACATAGGAATGATAAGTCAGTCATGATGATCCCCTGAAGCAGACATGGTTGCAAGGCGATCATATCAACTTTTTGAAACAAAGGCAGCAGGCAGTGCAGAACCATTAGTACTTAAGTTTACAGAGTTGACAGAGGAGAATCCTTAAGGAAACAAACTCCTTCATTCAATACAGTACAATACAGAGACAAGATAACGGTGGCCTGGGCTTGGGAGGCAGCTCAGTGGGTGAAAGTACATGGCATGCAAGCATGAAAACATGGGTTCAAATCCCCAGTGCCAAAAGGCTGGACACATAGTGTGAATTTCTGTGATCCCAGCACTCCCATGAGGAGACGTGAAGTGCAGGCGTTCAAGAGACAGACATATTGGTGCACGCACTGCAAAACTAAGGAAGAGAACCTGACACAAGATAGAAGGGTGGGAGGCTGAAACCCAAGGTTGTCTTCTGACCTCCTCCATGTGGCATGTGCTTGCAGTCACACATACTTATGCAAGATTACCACAACCTAGCAAAGACACTATTTATGTAAGATGAAACGCCAAACTCATATTAATCAGTGATGCTTTTACAGACTCTTATGAGTCACATTCTGGGGGTGGATCACATACACCTTGCCATCCATTGATAATTCAAGTATGTGTCTGGCCCCTCTCCTGGCAATATTTCTACAGTGTGACGTGGTACCCTGGTCTTACAGCACTGTCACGCTGTATGGCAGTGTCCTTCCCTCTGCCAGTTGAGGATCTGATACCCGTGTGTGCTTGACTACTGCGCTCCAAAATATTTCCAGATAATATTTCTCATTTGGTTTGTGTCAGTCAATGTTACATTTCCTTGAACAGATGTGCCTGCAGACACTTTTTAGAGTTCTATAATATAGTGAGTCACCCTGAAAATTCGGTATCCTTTTGTGTGTTATGTACAAAATAACTTTGTTTATTTGAGGAAGGAAATCCCCTAAATCTCTGTGCTTTTAATTAATTCTGTGGCCCTCTTATGAAGGGGAGTTTCTGGCCAGCAGAGACATCCCGGGCTTGGCTGAAGTCCTATGGTCATTACAACAAAGTGGTCAGTGCTGGTGCCATATGGATATTAGGTGCTCTGATATTTTTGCTTGCTACGTGGTGTATGATCATCTCTACAGAAAAAAAATTCTTAAATACAGGTTCATCTTTTTTCTGAAGATTGATCTTGCTTTAGTTATGTGTATGTATTTCTGTGAGTACACATGTGTGTAGGTACCTGAGGGGTCCAGAAGAGGCCATCATAACCCCTGGAGCTAGAGTTACAGACAGTTGCCAACTGCCCAGTGTGGGTGCTGGGAACCAAATCGGTCCTCTGCCAGAGCAGCCAGTGCTCTTAAACACTGAGCTCTTCCTCCAGCCCTTACACAGGTTTACCTTACGTCATTATTCTGTTGGGTTCTTTCGGTTTCACTCTTCAGACTCTTTGAAACCATAATTTCAGCTGTTGAAGTTACTAAATTACTAAAAGCAAAACCCCGAGCCCTGAGTGACTGAGTGAGGTAAGTCAAGTCTATGTTAGAGGGACATAGATTTTCACATGCTACGTTTTTACAATGACAGGCATATGGCTCCGCAATACAAAAACGCTGTGTTTATATTACCCTGCCTAAGCTCTGAGGCAGATAAGCATTTTAATATTTGACAAAAATTTTAAGCTTATCTTCTTTATTATTATTTTAAAGGATTATAGTCTTTTATCCCATCTAGAAATTCAATCTGCCTGATAACTCTTCTTAGTGAGATTAGAAAATGTATAATATATCCATTTTCATATCTGATATTTTGCAGCCTCTGTAAATTCTGACCTCTTGTTATGAATGTCTGGAGACAGGAGGGAGATAAGTTCCTTGTGGTGATGGTCAGAGGTTCTCTCTCACAGGCTCTTTCTCCTGTCATGACACACAACTATTTAATTTTTTTTTAAATAAGAGATGTTTTTTGTTCTTATTTTTGAGATACAGATTTGGGTAATCAGAGCTCACTACGTTGCTCTGTTAAAAACAACCAGTGGTTTTAACCATTGGGCCATCTCTTCAGCCCATTCATGGTTTTGTTTGTTTGTTTTTTCGAGACAGGGTTTCTCTGTGTATCCTTGACTGTCCTGGACTCACTTTGTAGACCAGGCTGGACTTGAACTCACAGAGAACTGACTGCCTCTGAGTCCTGGGATTAAAGGCGTGAGCCACCATGCCCCGCCCATTCATAGCTTTTAAAAACATTAATTCCTGGTAGTTTCCCACTTAGAAAGCCTTTACTGTTCCGGTTTGTTGGTTGGTTTTGAGGTAGGGTGTCACCATGCTCACTAATCAGAATGGTCTCAAGTTCCTGAATTTGCTGGCCCCTGTGAGTGTCCAAGGTAGCTAGGAGTACAGTGCCCCACTCCATGCCCTGCTAATGCTATTCTTGATATCAGTCAATGTTTACTTATTTTTGTGTGTGCGCATGTGTGTGACATGCCACATGCATAGAGAGCCTCTCCCTCCACCAGGTACATACTCAGGATCAAGCTCTGTTGGTCAGGCTTGCTGGAAAGCAACTCTAACCACTGAGCCATCCCCCTAAGCCAACATTCTTAATGTTTCTTTTTTCCTTCAGGTATTCTTGGCGTCATCAGCTGAGAGAATTTAAAAGTGAATACAGAGTGGTCGCCCTGGATTTGAGAGGGTATGGAGAGTCAGACATCCCTGCTCATCAACAGAGTTACAAACTGGACTGTCTGATTGCAGACATAAAGGATGTCTTGGACTCCTTAGGTAGGTTAGCCTTTTAAAAGGTTATTTGTGCCTGCATGTGTGTGTGTGATGTATGCACACATGTACGCAGGTGCCTACAGAGTCCAGAGGAAAGCTTTGGATTCCTTGGCTCCAGGGTTTGCAGGTGTTTGTGAGCCTGCAGTGGGTTCTGGGATCCACATTATTCCAGTCTTCTGACAGAGCACTGCTCACTGCCGTACCTGAGTCATCTATCTAGTCTCTGTTTTGTTTTGGGGGGTTTTTTGGTTCATGTTTTTTTGTTTGTTTTTGTTTTCCCAGACAGGGTTTCCTTGTGTGGCCCTGGCTATCCTGGAACTCACTCTGTAGAACAGGCTGGCCTCGAACTCAGCCTCCTGCCTCTGCCTCCCAAGTGCTAGTTTTAAAGGCATGTGCCACCACCACCCGACTTCCAGTTTTGCTTTTTTTTTCAATCATTAATTTTTAAAAAGATTTATTTATTATTTGTAATTTTTGTGCTTGAGTGTTTTGCCTACATGTATGTATGTGGACTGCGTGCATGCCTGATTCCCACCAAAGCCAGAAGGGGGCATCAGATCCCCTGGAACTGAGATTAAGGAGGCCGGGAGCTGCCATGTGGGTGCTGGGAATGGGTGGGTGTTTGTGGATGTATGTGTGTGTGAGCATGTGTGTGTATATTTATGTGTTACGTAAGTAATGATGAAAAATGCTAGAAAGAAATTGCAAATGAGCTTTACCCATCTGCCCAAAGGAAATCCTGTTGGGATCTCTATTAATCAATGTCTTAAACTAATTCAGAATATCATTAGGATTACCATCAATGAAGCTTACTTCATGTGTCCCTTAGTGATGGGTTATGTTCTGAGAGATGCATCAGTAGACATTTGTCTTTATGCCAATATCATAGTATATTTACACAAGCCTTGTGTAATCACACTATGATGTTAGGCTCACCGGGCTGGTGTAAGTGCACTATGATATTAGTAACCCTAAGATATATAAGGCTTTTGATGGCACACCACATCATATTGTTTTATAGTAAATGGTTTTACAATTAGAGGAAGGACACTCTAAAATAGCAATAAAAAGAATAGCATATTAAGAATATAAACCATAGGGCTGGAGTAATGACTCATGTTTAAGAGAACTGACTGTTCTTCTAGAGGACCCAGGTTTGATTTCCAGCACATAGGGAAGTTCACAACCATTAATGATTTCAGTCTTGGGGAATCCAACACGCTCTTCTGGCCTCTAGGGGTACCATGCACACATATGGTGCACAAACAAACATGCCAGCAAAACACCCAGACATGTGAAATAAATAAATCTTTCTTAGAAAAGAATATAACCCAGTAGTATTATCCTTTATTGTCACATATTCTACATACTGTTAGGTTCAAGAAACAAATTTCTGAACCTGAATGTGGGGCAACCAAGGAATCACCAGGAACTCGAGAACGTTGCAAATGCAAGAGGATTTTATTGGTCAGCATACTGGGGTCAACCTCACAGACTCCCCATGCAAGGACAGGAAGGAGACCTCAAACAGGATTTCAATTCAGGTTAAGTACGTTTCAGCAAGGCAGAATCAAGCATCAGCAAGCAGCAGTACTTTGATTGGCTAACATAGGTGACCTAGGAAACAAGGTGGGCATTTCCAAATTCATGACTTTGGCAACCTGTGGTTTCTGTTGTTCTCCCTGTTGCTCTGGGAACCAAGCAGGAACTTGGCCTCCTGGTAATGGTTAGAGCTTCCAAATCCTGGGGGGGGGGGGGGGAGCACGTGATAGATTCTGGGGCAAGTTGACCCAGAACTTAGGGCCTACTCAAATTCCCAGGCTTCTGAAGCCTGACTAAAGTTTGGTCAAATGAACTTTGGTCCAAACAATACCACACTTTATAAGTGTGATTCTTCTATATGACTGGCATTGCAGCAGGCTTGTTTACGGCTGCAGCAGAAGCCTGTGGGTAGTGACTGTACTACTGTATGTGATATTGTGATGTATCACTAGGACAGCTACCATGATGTCACTAATGAAAACAATCCTCACCTTGGTTATCATCTTGTGGGACCACCATCATATATGTGGTGGTAACCATCTTATGGGACCACCATCATATATGTGACGGTTACCATCTTATAGGACCAGCCAACATTGTTGGAAATTTCTTTGTTCGATGTGTGATGGTCTATAACTAATGACATTACTAAGATTGTCTGCTCACTCAGTTTGGCTTCAGACTTCCAAATTCATGATCTTTTATTATGTTTGGTTGTAAATTCAGTTTAAGACTAGGGAGGAAATACATACTTCCTGAAAATAAAGATGGATAAGGTGGACATAAAAATGAGACATTTATGATTTTACTATAACTGGTGATTTCTTATCATTCAAATTCTACCCCAAATAATCTTATTTATGACCTACTTATGTGCAGTCTTTACTGCAGCTTCCAGAAGACCAAAACTGAACTATTTAAGATTTTTCTTTTAAAATGCTCTTTATTTATTTGCCCTTCAAATCCCTGTAGCCCATCATATCCTCCCCTTTCATATCCTCTTTGTTAATTCTATTTTTAAACCCACTGAGTCCAATTAGCATTGACCATATGTACATGGTGTGGGGTCTGGCACCTAGAGCATGGGCAGTCTAACAGCAATCACATCCCTGAAGGAAAAATGCCCTGATCCCAGCTGCCCCAGCACCAGCCCTGCCCCAGCACCAGCAGGTCTAGTAGCTCTTCAGAGTGGGTACAGCCTCATGAGCCACGATTCACTGGCTGGTTCGTGTGCAGGTTCATGAACACGGCGGCTGCCATGTCTAGAAGACAAGCATTCCACAACATTGCACCTCATCCTTCAGCATTCATTTTCTTCTAGCCCCTCTTTCTTGCTGTTTCCTGAGCCCTGGGAGGGGAGCGGTTGGCATAAAAGTCCCATTTGTGCCTGGGCAGTCAGCAGTCACCTATTTAACGTACAAACAAGAATTTCTGGACTCGATAGCTTCTTATCTTTTTCTTGAGACAGTATCTTATGTAACCCAGGCTTGAACTCCTGCTTCTTCCAACATCCAAGTGCTGGGATCATGAGTGTGAGCTACAGGCCCCCCATTCAACAAATGTTTTTAAAGTGTATAATGTATAGGGGATGTTGGGTAAGATAGTGGTAAATAGTTTCAGAAATGTAACTATTCTATGTGAGATAATGACTTTACCTGTTTCTTTACAATGACATCAACATTTTCTCTTGGTTCACAGGGTGTAGCAAATGTGTCCTGATCGGCCATGACTGGGGAGGCATGATTGCCTGGCTGATTGCCATCTGCTACCCCGAGATGATAACGAGGCTCATCGTTATTAACTTCCCACATCCAACTGTGTTTACAGGTGACTTTAACTTGTATTAAACCACTTCTGCTAATGTGACAATCACTGTTACCCTGAGGCTGTGGATCTAAAGCAGCAGAATCTGGTTAGTGTCATCTCTTAAAACTTAAATGAAGCTGGACACAGCAGTACATGTCTGTCATCTCAGCCCTCGGGAGGAGAAGACAGAGTTCAAGACCAGCTTGAGCTACAGAGTGAGACTTTGCTTCAAAGACAGATAGCTAATCAATCAATCAATCAACACATAAATATAAATAAATAAATACATGTAACCAACTAAACCAAGATGGCATATGATACATGATGTTAGATATCTTAATTTGTGTGTTTGCTTTTTTCAGACAGGGATTTCTTTACATTAAAGCTCAGGCTGACCTGAGCCTTCAATACTACTGCCTCAACCTTCCAAGTGCTGGAATTACAGGCATTTGCTTCCAAATTCAACCCTGTGTGTGTGTGCGCGTGTGTGTGCACGCATGTGTGTGTATGTGTGTATGTGTGTGTGTGCGTGCGTGTGTGTGTATGTGTGTGTATGTGTGTGTGTGCGTGTGTGTGTATGTGTGTATGTGTGTGTGTATGTGTGGGTGTGTGTGTATGTGTGTATGTGTGTGTGTATGTGTGGGTGTGCATGTGTGTGTATGTGTGTATGTGTGTGTATGTGTGTGTGTGTGCGTGTATGTGTGTATGTGTGTGTATGTGTGTATGTGTGTGTATGTGTGTGTGTGTGTGTGCGTGTGTGTGTATGTGTGTATGTGTGTGTGTATGTGTGTGTGCGTGCGTGTGTGTGTGTATGTGTGTATGTGTGTGTGTGTGTGTGTGTGTGTGTGTGTGTGTGTGTGTGTGTATACCTGCCCAGGTCTCTACAATTGCTACTGAGTCCCTCTACCACTGAGCCACACTGCCAGCCCAATACTTTGATTTTAAACCTTCCTGAAAAACAAATCTAAGAAAAATTTAGCTTCCCATTTGCTTGTTTAATTTCATTCTTTTTTTGGACAATATTTCACTTAACTTGGAGAGGGATAAGGGAGGAAATGTGGTGGCAGTACTTTGAAAGTCATAAATCCTGGCAGAAAGAAATTCTCATCTTTTCTGAGTACTTTAGGTGTTGAACACAAAAGTAATCTTTAGAGTAGTAATCCTCAACTATTTGGCCTCAAGAAGTCTTTATTCTCTTAAAATTATTACAGACCTCAAGGAGACTTTGTTTACCTAAATTATGTCTATAAGTTGTCACTACTTAGGAAATTAAAACTGGGATATTTAAAATATATTTATATATCCATTCATTTTAAAAACCTATTATATACTCACATAAACATTGTATTTTAATGAAATTCTAACTAGAATAAATAAAAAGTACTAACTACACTAAATACATTTTAGTAAAAGGAATGTTTCACATTTTACAAATCCCTTGAATTCTGGCATAATAGAAGATAGCTGGGCTCTCCTCTCTGTTTCTGCCTTCAATCTGCTGCAATATGTTCTTAGAACAGAAGTGTGAGAAGAGATCTGGCCTCACACAAATATGCCATTGGAAAAGGCAGGAGTGGTTTTACATCGCCATCTTTTCCTTTTACCCAGTCCACATCCATTTCCCAAATTCACAGCTAGTTCTTCAATAACCATTGTTATTTATAAATGGCAAAATAACCATTTACATGGAAATGCATAAACATAAATACAACCGCTGAGTCTCTTCCGTGTTGCTCATGTGCACATGTTTCTAGGGATGACCACTTGTATTGGATAACCAATCAAGGGCTCATCCTCCGGGAAGACTAATTCTCTCACAGCTGTAGCTCTTCTTCAAGGAGTGGGGTCCCCTAAATTTCCCCCAATTATATTGGGATGTCAACTGGTGTTGGAATTGTTTGGGTCTTGTTTAGGCAGGGCCCCATGTTGTTGAGATTTCATGGGTGTAGCTTTCCTGTCATAGGTCGAAGCACTACTTCACAGGACCTCCCGATCCTCTCTCTGGCTCTCAAAATCTGTCTTCCCCCACTCTGCCTTCCCTCGTATCTCCCGAGCCTTAGGTGCAGGGGTTGTATTGCACATGTATCACTTGGGGCCAAGCATCCCAAGGCCAGCTGTTCTCTGCATTTTGACTAGTTGTAGCCTTTGTAATGGCCTCTATCTGTTGCAAAAAGGAGCTTCTTTGATGAGGTAAGAAACAAGAGCTACCCTTCTCTGTGGGTATGAAGATGCAGTTAGGAATTATACTGGTTTAGAAAGTTACAGTAGTAACTAAGATCCTTGGCCTCACTAGCCAAATGTATTTGGCTTTAATCTTTCAAATATTGAGGGTTTTCTTAATACTATACCAAGCTTTAAAATTAATCATTTCATAAAGGTTAGTAAGAATGTAATGTAGTTCCATTGAGATCTGTTGCCCTCTATAACACTTTGAATGGTTCTTACACACTAAATTATTGGAAGCACTAAACACTGAAACATCATTGGCTTGCAAAGTCATGCAGCTCTTCAACAAGCTGACATGTTTTTTTTTTTAAGTCACATTAAATAATGCAACTCTTAACTATTAGAAAGGTCTTCTATACCGAAAATTCTCTAGCTCCTAGCAGCAGATTAAAATGTCTCAAAACTTCTTATTTTCAATTGCAAGTCTGAATTGTATCAATGACAACAGAACCATGGGTTGTTTTTCTTTTAAGTTGTCACTGTGGTCATTTTCAGGAGATTATTGGTTGGGCCTGGTGTCCTACACCTTTAATCTCAGCATTTAGGAGGCAGAAGCAGGGCAAGCTCTGTGAGCTGGAGGCCAGCCTGGTCTACATGGAGTTACAGGGATACCTAGTGAGACTCTGTCTCAGCGGGGAGAGAGAAAGAGAGAGCGCACAGAAATACCCATGTTGACTAGGGAGAGTTAGTAAATCTTTCCAGTAAAAGTGGTGCTCTATTTTTTAAAAAATGGAGCATCCACTCATTAAGTTCAGCTTCACAGGCTCTTTTCTTTACTTTTTGTTTTGAAGCAGGGTTTCTCCGTGTAGCCCAGGCTTGCCTGTAACTCACTATGTAGCCCAGGCTGGCCTGTAACTCACTATATGGACCAAACTGGTCTCTGCCTCCTGAGTGCTGGGATTAAGGTATGTGCACCACCACACCTGGAGACAAGTGCTTTTCTTGACAAGTGCCACCCTTATATTCAGGTGAGCTGCAGAACTGTGTTCCGCGATCTCTCTTTCTGATCATGTGGTCTATTGGTAAAAAGACATGCTCAAAGGTGGAGAGTTAGTGAAATTAAGGTTTTGCTATTTCATTGTTAAGTGAAACTCACTTTTGATTGAATTAATTAGCTGGTTTATTTACCATGACTGTGCAGGGGCGAAGGACAGAGTCTTCTGTGACTGTTGGTGGTGTTAGGATCACAGTGCTGACTTGTGCTCAGACAGAAGCTTTTCTCTGCCGTTGCTTTTGTGCCATCAGTGCAGATATCAACATGGCTAAAACAAGCAAATAATGCCTTAGTATTGTTATGGAATGGACTAATCATCCCTTGGATACCTAAAAGGATCTTCAGCACCCCCAAAGATGCTCAGAAGCCATCCTTTGAGGACAGTTTTCAAGGGAACTCTCAAATGCTTAAAAGTGGCAACCTGTGAACAACGTTTATATTGGTTTTGCCAAAACTATAATTTTGTCCTGTTCAATTACTCCTGTTGGGTTTTCTGAAGTTCAGGTACTACTAACAACCAGAGCAATCATTTAGGAAAGAGAGGTTCAGAACGTGGGCCGATGAGGTGGCTCATCAGGTAGAGGCACTTGCTACCAACCTTAATGAGCCGACTTCCATCCCAGGGACCCACATAGGGAGAAGAGAACTGGCTTCCACAGTTCACCCTTTGACCTGAATAAGCATGCTAAGCTACCTGCATGCCTACATACAGAAGCACATGCATAAGAAAATTTTTTTCAGGTTCACAGAATGACACTTTTCTCTTTCTTCTCAAAATTAAATAAGTGCAATGGCAGGGTCCTAATGACTGTACAGATATTGCATATTTTCAGTATTGGGGTTGAATTTTAGGAACGCCTCCACCAACTGATCTCTGTTGAGGTGGTGGGCGGTGTTTGGTATTGAATGCCCTAAGGTCTGCTCCACTTTTCTCAATTAACCCAGCAGCAGAAGTCAGATGACATACCTGCTGAGCCATCAGGACCTGAAGTAGTTGTTATTGTTTGGATAAACTGTAGTTGTTGGCTTCATAAGGAAGGTACTTGGAATAAATATAGAATACATTATCAACGACAGCCTTAACTTTGTTAGAAATAAGTTTGGGGTTGTGAAGAGAGAAGCATCCAATCCAAATGAGGTGTTTGGACAAGGCAAACTTTACCATTGGTCAAGAAGTTGTGCTTGGAAGAGCCAACACACCAAGACAGGAAGTCCAGTTGGTTTTTATATTCTAACTCAGGTGGTGCGTGTGTCTCTTCCCCATCTGTAGGGTCTGATCTCACAGTCTTATTTAATTGGCTAGTCTGAAAAGAATTGGTACACAGGAAATGAAGGAAGGGGATGGGGTCACTGCTCCAAGGAGAAAAGGATCACTACTCAATATCCTGGAATATCCAGCAGACTTCTGTGTAAACAAAAATCCTACTTGGGGTGTTCAAGTAAAATATTTGTGTAGAGTGTAGATGAGGATGGAAGTTTGAGTTACTTGTTCTAAACACAAGTTTTATAGGGTTTAATAGGAAAGACTCATGTTTGATGTTTCTTACAACCCTACCAAGTAGTTGCAGATGAAATGCCTGGATTTGTTTCGCTTTAGTTGAATTGGTTTATCTTCATTTAACAGCGAATAAGGTTTCAATGATGAATTCACAAAAAGTCTAGCATAGCAATGGTTGGTATTCCTAAAACCTCCAGACATGTGAGTATAATTACAAAATGAAAACTAAACACAAAGTCCCCATCACAAGGAGAGCAGGACACAGTACTAGTCAGGCAAACATTCCTCATGCATGTGATCAGATTTCTCCCAATTTGTCCTCAGTGTCTTGCCAAAAGTGCTTACTATTCCGTACCTACCTGGTCTGGTTCCCCCTCCCGAGGAGGAGTCCATTCCTCACATGAGCCCCCTCCTTCCCTGAACACCAGCCACTCTGGCTTTCATTCTGCTTCTTGTGCCTCTCAACCCTAAGACCTATTTGGCTGTTTCTGGATGTCCTAGCTTATTTTTGCATAGCTGACTCCCTCGTACGATTTAAAGCTAACCCACCTGCTGAGTGACATATCCAGAGGCCTTCTCTGGCCACCTCCATTGATCCTCCCACCCTCTCCCACTATCACTCTCAATAAGATTACCTTGTTCTATTTTCCATATGATGTATGTTGCTGGGATTGAACCCAGAACCTTGTACATATTAGACAAAGCACTCTACCACATATACACAAGGATGCAGTGAAACCACCAAACTGGATCACTCTGTGGGTAGAAAGGTTTATTGATGATCAAACTGCTAAGACTATGGGCAGAGAGAAGAAAAATGTCAGAAAAGCAGGTTATAGATGACAATCAGTAGGGTGTGTGTGTGTGGGAAGGGGGGTCTTTGAGCTGATACTGGCTTTTTGGATTGTCCAGGAACTAGATCCCCTTGCCCAAGGTAGTTGACCTTTTGGAACAGATTAATGGAGGTTCCTGGTAAACTGTCAATGAATAATTTTCTAGATACATGAACAAATGCATAGAAAACGGTTCAGTTCCCCTGGAGTGTCAGTGATAAGGACTTCAATTTGAATCTGTCTATAAGCAGACTCTTAATCAACAGTGTGCTAAATCACCATAAATTCCTAAGAAAATTGTCAGGCCTGGGATAATGACCTTGGAGGACTAGCAGAGTAATCCAGGCTCCCTGGTTAGTGAAAAGCTTCACAGAGGGGAACTGTGTGCAGAACTTGAAGTGCTATACATTTTCTAAAAAATAGGAAATACCAATCAAAAGGAGAGGGAAAAGGTATATGGAAGCCTTACGTGTGGATTCTTTAATGGGATTGTCTAAAAAGTGAAATGGGTATAAGACGTTCTCTCAATAGTAGCTAATTGGCAGCTCTTGGATGATGTCTAACACAGCACTTTAATTTCAGAGTATATACTGCGGCACCCTGCCCAGCTGGTCAGATCTAGCTTTTATTACTTCTTCCAAATACCGTGGTTCCCAGAATTTATGTTCTCAATTAATGATTTCAAGGTAAGTCAAACAAATAGTTTATTATCATTATCTATGACAAATATTTTAATGAAAATTCATCTTTAAGAATAAAAAAAATGAATGGTTGGAGAGATGGCTCAGTGGTTAAGAGCACTGGCTGCTCTTCCAGAGGTCCTTAGTTCAATTCCCAGCACCCACCTAGTGGCTCACAGCCCTTTGTAATGGGATCTGATTCCTTCCTCTGCTGTGCATGAAATCAGAGCACTCATATGCATAAAATAAATAAAAATAAATCTTTTTTTAAATAATGAAAAATGGAATAAATTAATTAGTAAGTGCCTTAGTTACTGTTCTATTGCTGTGAGGAGACACCATGACCAAGGCAACTTATAAAAGACAGCATTGAATTGGGAGCTGTCTTACAGTTTCAGAGTCTCAGTCCATTATCATCAAAGTGGGGAGCATAGTGGCAGGCAGGCAAGCATGGTGCTGGAGCAGTAGCTGAGAACTCACATCAGATCCTAAATTGAGGGGGCGGTGACTAGTGTGGGCTTCTGAAACCTTAAAGCCCACCATACAATGACACCTGCTCCAAAAAGGCCATGCCTCCTAATCCTTCCCAAACAATTGGGAACCAACTGGGAACCAGCCATTCAAACGTGTGAGCCTATGGGGGCCATTCTCATTCAAAACACACAGTGGGTTTAAAGACTCTCTCTTAGGTTTACTTATCTTTAAATCTCTACTGATGTATTTGAAAGCCTGGCTGTTCAACTTTGTACAAGAGTTGCATTTTGCGTCTTATTGTTACCATCTAGAGGTCGGAATCCAGTTAATTTCTCCTCCGGGGGTGGGACCTTTAACATGATGGGTATCAGCAGAGAAATCTCAAACACAGCAATCAAGAGCAGACTCACAGCTGAAGAAAGACATTTATTGGGTATGAGGAAACACACACATGGAGCAGGCACACAGAGAGAAAGACTTGGGAATCAAAAAGCCCAGTCTCTTCTTGAGTGCTGGGGTTATTTAAGTCTCTGAAAGGTCTTCCTTCCCTAATTTAGGGTTGGTCAGTTTGAAGAACTGTGGGCTGATTGGGCCACAACTCTCGTATAAATATGGTAGGCCACTCTATCAGTAGGGCAGAGAAAAAGCCCTTGAGGCCTTTGTTTGGAGCTGCCAGGCTTTTTTTTTTTAATCAGGTCAGGAAGGTAAGGAGATAGCTGGCTGTCTTGGAGGGTCACTATTTTTATTACATAGCCAGGACACCTCTCTCATCTGCATATTAGGGAATCTGTCTAACTCCTAGTCCTTTGTAATAGGTGGGCGTCTCATTTCAGAGAGCTTCTGATGGAGAGGTAGGGACTGTGAGTTCCAAGTGAGAAGTTCACAGCAGCAGAAATGGAAGCCCTGGAAAGAAGCAAAACCCATAAGCAAACAGAGCACTTAGTATTGTTCCCCAGGTGTTGGTATACTACATACATGGACTACAAGTGCTGTAGGAGCTTGTCCAATGCTTCTTGGATGCCTCAAACAGTGTTAGCTGTTGGGGAAGGTTTTTAAAAAGTAATAATATTACTGGAGGTAATTCATGTATATCTCTGACAAGTGAGGACCCTTTGCTGGGCTCAGGATGGAGGGTAGGTTTTGGAGAATTAACCCAATGAAACTTTGAAAATGCTGGATACACCCTAACTACTGAGATGCACCCCATCCAATAAGGGCTTTTAAAAATACATAACTCTAATACCAAACGTAGGAAAAGGAAGAGCAAGTCTGTAATATGGTGTAACATGTATTCAAAATTCCTTAAAGGTCCAGCTGTCGTGATATACTTTGCTTGTCTGAGTCAAGCAAGGGCCACATAGATTGTATTTGGTTATTATGGCTGCCTGTTGTTTTTCTTCCTTCTCTTCTCTTTCCTCCCTCTGGTTTCCCCCTTTTCCTTCCTATTGTTTTTAAGAGACTCAGGCTCCCCCCCCCCCTTTTTTAATTTTAATTTCTGATGGAACTTAATTTAAACTTAATTTTTTTAAAGTTTAATTTCCCAGGCTGTTTTTAAATTTCTGGTCTCAAGAAACCCTTCTGCCTCATCCTCCTGAGTAGCTAAGACAACAGAGTCACACCAGCACACAGGACTGTTAGGATTATAAACCTGATTCAAGTTCCTTCTTTGCTTTTCTTTTAAACACTTCTTAGCATGGCATGGTGGTTCATACCTGAATCCCAGCCCTCAGGAGGCAAAGGCAGAAAGTTTGCCACAAACTTGAGTCCAGCCTAGTCTACACCCACAGTGAGTGCCAGGCCAGCTAGATGCTGTCTTGATAAACAAATGAAGCAAATGAAGTCAAAGCAATTAGGTTGTTTGCCCTAAGGGAGGATGCACAGTTGGGACTCGCTGGCTACTTCAGTGTGGTATGTCGGCTTCCCCCCGTGTTATTATAGATGCTGGTCTAGAGGCTTAATTTTATTGGGTTTTAATTTGACAAGGATTTTCCGAGGGGGTCCTATACATTTCCTCATGTGCCCTATCAGTGAACCCGGTTATGGCCTGCTGTCCTCATTTTAGTTACACTGGGATCCTGAGCTGTTAGCTCAGCAACAATTTCCTGGCATTGTGCCAAGTTTATGTTAAGACTGATAATCTAGGGATTCCAGTACAGTATGCAAAATGGTGATTTTCTAATTCCATTATTCTTTCAGCTTTTTATCAACTGGGATTTTTTTTTTTACATCTTCTGTCTGGTGGTTTTTAAATGCAAAATGTCAGAATAAATGTTTTATGTGATGAGCATATATTTGATATGATAATAAATATGAGTCATTATTGTTTTTGAGGCCTACAGTATTGCATATCAGCCAAGTGGGAGCCACTACAGGTTGACTTCTGTATCTTCGTTACATAATCCCTTAAATTGATGATATTTAATATTTTGCTCGGGAGTCTGTTACTTCTCTTCCCAGTCAGAAGCAGCCATTTATCCAAAGAAGTGTCATTTACTTTAGTGTGAACTGGTATTTAGAGACCACAGTTGGGATGTCAAAGTGGTCGTTGTTATGAGGCTTCTAGATATTTCCAATACACAAAATTTGTGTATCATTTTTAGAAAGAATAAATGAATCATGAAATCTTACTTCTGTTTCCAAAACAAACTTAAAACAGGATTTTAGTTAACTTCTTTGATATTACGTAAAACATTTGTATCATTTTATGTCAGGGCTTAAAGAAAGCATACTCACAGCAGCCTGGTTGTCTGTCTGTCCGCCCACCCTGCTCCTTCCTTCTCTCACAGGAGACCATTTTATTTACTGTTATCTCTTTATTTTTGTAAAATATAACCTAGCCTATAATGCATACCTGTATGTGTGTAAACAGTTGTAAATGTGAGTGTAGTGTGACATTTGGAAAGGAGATCAAGAAAGGGTAAGTACATGATAAAAGATGAAACACAGGAGAAATGGCACGGGACCTATGGAGAGGGTGTAAAAGT
>CAJQZJ010033983.1:653288-709209 GCA_907164525.1 Lophiomys imhausi | reverse complement strand
ACACAGGAGAAATGGCACGGGACCTATGGAGAGGGTGTAAAAGTTAGCTGCTTTTCTAATTTCAACCAAGTCATAGTTTCTTTTTCTTTTTGAGATGATATGATGTTTCTCGCTTCCCTTTCCTTTCCTCATTCCAAAACCTCCCATATACCTCTTCCCACTCTCTTTAAAATCCGTAGCCTCTTTTTCACTACCATATATGTATGTACATATATCTTCCTAAATATAACCTATTCAGTCCATATAATATTATTGTATGTACGTTTTCAGAGCTGACCTGGACAACCAATTGATGTGCTCTCCTCTACAGAAGACTTTTTCTCTCACTCCCAGCTTTCCTCAGTTGCCTATAGTTCTTTGAATGGGTCTTGTGGGCTTTCCCTCATCCAATTGGCATGTCCACTGGTGTCATCCTTGCTCAGCTCATGTTCTGTCAGTCATGTTAGTGAGACTTTATGGGTTGTAGCTTCTGACATTCCTAGGAAACACAATCTCACAGAAAATTCCCCAATCCTCTGGCTCTTACAGTCTTTCTGCCCCCTCTTCCACAATGTTCACTGAACCTTGGATGTGGAAATATTTTGTAGATATATCTATAGCTCTGCATTTTGATTGGTTGTGTTTTTCTGTAGTGGTCTCTGTTCCAAAGAGAAGTTTCCTTGATGAGACATGGGGACTCCACTTACCTGTGCGTATAAAGACAAACATTTGTAGATTCTTATTAGGGATTATGCTGTCTTAGTAAATTAGTGGTTGTAGAAGTCTAACCATGACTTCACTAGCATTGAGTGGTTAGCTATATTTCCAGTACCAGTCATGGCCTCCCTCTTGTTGAACAGTTCTTAAGTCCACTTAGAGAGCAATTGGTTACCAAAAAGGTATAAGTGACATTATCGAACCCTTAGTGTCACACTGATCCTTGATGTGGTTCACATAGGTGTCATAGCTGGGTAGCACTGGTTGTCTCCTCCTTTGGAAACTGCATGGTGCCTTCTAGTACCATAAAGGCGCCAAGCAAGCTGCTCCTCAGAGAGGGTATTCAGATAAGTTCCAGCACTGGGGCCTCTGAACCCTGTTTCTGCTGTGCGTGGTGTCTTCTGCAGTAAGGATTACCTTCCACCTCTTGGGACAGCCAAGGACAACAGCAATGGCCTGACTGATTTGGGAATCTCTTAGACAACCCTGGACAACAATGCAGGAGTGAGCTTCTCGGGTCTGGTATTGGGATTTTTGTGAGGTGGTCTTTGACTCTTGGAGGGAACATTGTCAATCCAGTCCAAATAAATGTGTATTTATACATAGGATTACATATGTTATAGGGTGTTTCTTTTAAGGTACTTAATATGATTTTTTGCATCTTTTTCAAGTATCATTGTTGTTTTACTGACACCCCTCCTTCTTCTACATCGACTTCCCTCCCTCGCTAATGCTCAGCAACCCCTGTCCTGGCATGGTCCCATGGCCCCATGGTCCCACTTTACTGTCTATTAGCTACTACAGGATATGCCCTCATGTCTGATGACTTGGAGCTAGGAGCCTCCAATGAGAGAGAACATGAGACATTTGTTTTTCTGGGTCTGGGTTACCTCACTCAGTGTGATTTTTTTCCAGTTCCATTGGTTCTTCTTCTTTTTATGTGTAGTGGAAAGTACATAAATTGACTGTGGAACCTTAATTGAAGCTCCAGGGCTTCAGAATGTCCACTCTAACTGCACCGAGTTCACCAGAATAGTTTGAGAATGGGAAAGTGTCTATTGCAGTGGCTACTTTAATTTAGCTGAGTGATCCTTTCATTTGTGAGTTTGTTGCAATAAAGTGATTCTTTACCATCATCCACAATGGACAGTGAATGTCAGATGCTATTTTGTACCCTAGTGTTCTGTTTGTTTTGTTCTTTTTCTCTCTCAGTAATGGAGCCTAGTGATCACTTCAGGTAAACATGTAGAGGTAGTCTCTATCTTTACTTATGTTACTAAGAGCACTTTGTACACTGTTGTGTGACTTAGTACAATTTATAATAGGCCCTGAATGGATGGGCACTGAGTTTTTTCTGGCCATTTTCAATTACAAATAACATAATTAATTGCCTCATGTCTATGCCATTTCACATTTTTGCAAGTGTTTCTTTTTTTTTTGTAGAAGGACTTACACTTGAAAAAAATGTTCTATTTGTATTATTTGTGTGTGTTGGATGTGAAAGTGACAGAACAACTTGTATGAGACAGTTGTCTCTTTCTACCACGTGGGTCCTGGGACTCAAACCTGGGATATCAGGTTTGGCAGAAGTGCCTCCAGGACTCACATTTTAGACGAACATGACGATTCCCAATAGGCAGTTTAGATCTGTGTTGAGAAATAATCGTATAGAAATGTGGGTGAAACACTGAAGCCACTGCAAACCCTACAACTAGGACTTTAAAAGCAAATGTGACAAACTGACTTGAAACTACCAGCAGATGTGGTGGTAACAAGACTAAAAGCTATTTAAATTTTCACTTCATTTATTTATGAAACTGGTGGGAAATGAGTATAAACTTGGTCGTGAGGTAAAGCATGTTTGTTGCTATGGTTTGAATAACTTTGAAAGAAGGAGCTTCCTGGTCGCTGAACAGTAACTGAAATGTTAAGGAAGGCTTTTTGGTAGGGGAACTACCTGGCAGGGTGTTACACAATGCCAGTGGGCACCAAGAGAGGATGCTTTTCAGGAGGGTGAGATGCACAAAGGGGTGGAAAGGGAAGACTTAAAAAAAGCTAAGAAAGCTGAAGTGTGAACTCCATCTATAAGCAATGAGACCTGAGCTAGAGTAAAAAATAGGAGTTACCACGTCATACCAACCACCATGTCCCCACACAGCAACCACCATACTACCCTCCTTTTTATTTTTATTTTATTTATTTATTTATCTATTTATTTATTTATTTATTTATTTATTTTTGAGACAAGGCTTCATGTGAGCCAGGATGTCCTCGAGTGAACTTGTATATAGAAAAGATGATCTTGGCTTTTGGTCTTCTTGACGCTGCTTCCATAGGCAAGTACTACCATGCTCAGATTAAGCAGTACTAGGGATCAAACCACACTTTTGTGCATGCTAGCCGAGGACTCCACCAACTGAACTGCATTGCCAGCACCAGGTCCCTTTAAAGTGAGAGATTTAGCTTACTAGATAAATGAAAATTTTAAATTATTCTTTTTGCCTAAATTAGGCTTTGAAGCACCTGTTCACCAGCCAGAGCACTGGCATTGGAAGAAAAGGATGTCGCCTGACAACAGAGGACCTAGAGGCGTATGTTTATGTCTTTTCTCAGCCTGGAGCACTAAGCGGCCCAATTAATCATTATCGAAACATTTTCAGGTCAGTGTAATTTCTTTTGGGTTAGATAAAATATTTCAACCTAAAGAGATAATATTTTATTACTTTATCATGTATCTAGAATGTCACATACATTTCCTCCAGACACATCACGTGTGTGTGTGTGTGTGTGTGTGTGTGTGCACATTTGTGTATGATGGTGATGTGCTCATACTATACAGAGTCTATGTGGTTGTCAGCCTTCACCTTCTAGCACCTTGTCTGAAACAGAATCTCTGGTTGTTCTGTTATGTACCCCAACTAACTGACCCAGAGACTCTCCTGTGTCTGGCGTAGCCTCCACACTCTTGTGCTAGGATTACAAATGTCTACGCTGCTTGCTTGGCTTTGCGTGAGTTCTATAGATTTGAACTGAAGCCTTCATACTTGTGTAGGCAGCACTGAGTCATCTTTCCAGCTCCAAACCCAACATTCTGATTCTTTTAATGAATTTCCCTCATAGAAAATTCAAAACGTGGAAAAGTAGAGAATAATATAAAAGGTCCCTGTTGTAGCCATTGCTTATTTTATCCATAATTCTACCCACTTATTCTCTCCTTTTGAGTAGATTCTTTTTTGTTTTTTCAAGACAGGGTTTCTCTATGTATTCATGGCTGTCCTGGATTCACTCTGTAGACCAGGCTGGCCTTGAACTCACAGAGATCCGCCTGCCTCTGCCTCCCAAGTGCTGGGATCAAAGGCGTGCTCCACCACGTCTGGCTTAGATTCATTTCTATTATATTGTAATGATCATGTATTAATTCACTCATGAAACATTTAAAGGAATTCTATGTCCTGGGTTGTCAGCACTGAAGGAACAGTGTGAAGTAAAGCAAGGGTCTTGATCCCACAAACCTTGCCAGAGGACACAGACATTAAGCAAGCGGCCACAGTAATGAGTCCATGGTTACAAACACACAGAAAGGCCTCAAAAGAGAGAGCTGAAAAGTGAGGAGATAACGTTTGAAGAAAGAAGTCAAGACAAGGCCGAGGAGAGGGGACTAGAAAAGGGAAACAGCAGGGACTAAAGCTGTGTGGGAAGATGAAGGGTTTTGACCTTTGGTGGCACAAGTAGGACACAGTGGCAGGAGCACAGGGTTGGGAGGACAAGAAGAGCACGGCACAGGAGGAAATAGTAGTAGTAGACTATTTTTAGTATTTATAAACCAGTATTGGTGATAAAGCTAAAAACTAGTTATTCAGCTGGGTGTGGTGGTGCACACCTTTAATCCCAGCACTGGGGAGGCAGAGGAGGTGGATCTCTGTGAGTTCAAGGCCAGGCTGGTCTACAAAGTGAGTCCAGGACATCCAGGGCTAATGCACAGAGAAACCCTGTCTCAAAAAACCTAAAAAACAACAACAAAATTAGTCATTCAAAATGAGTTGGAAAAAGACGGAAAAAAAGGCAAAGAAAGTGACATGAAATGTGATAATCAAGACAATGGTAGCAACCAGGCACGGTGATATATTGTGTATAATTCCAGTACTGAGAAGGCTGAGGCAAGAGGATCATAAATTCAAGGCCAGCCTGGGCTACACAGTAAAATCCTGTCTAAACAAAGAACAAATTTAGTAAGTCAGTGTCTTGGTTTCTTTTCTGTTGATGCCACAGAAAACTCTGACAAAACCCATTGAGGGAGAAAGAGTTGTTTTCGCTCACAGTCCCAGATTACATAGAGTATAATCCATCATGACCAGACAGTCGAAGGATCAAGGACTCCCCACTCCCAGAAAAGTGTGTTTTATGTAACTTAAGAGGATAAACATTCTTATCTTTCTGCCCTTTGTGAAGTTTTTTTTGCTTGTTTGTTTATACTATAATTGTTCACTAGGGATACCCGGACTTCCAGGAGAAAGTACTGTGATCTCCAGGATCTAGATGGAGAGCCTGTGAACAGCACAATTCATAGCTTTGTTTGTTTGGGTTACATTGTCGTTTTTCTTTTGTTTTCTACTTTAGACAGAATCTCACTGTGTAGCCTTAGTTGGCCTGGACAAAATCCATAGTTTTATAAAAGCTAAAGACAATTGATTTTGCATGTGAGTGTGTAGTGTGTGTGCCCTTGAGTGAGGTTGAGGACAACCTGGGGTGTTACCCCTCAGAAGCTATGCACCTTGTTTATTGAGCTGGTATCTTACTGGGAAGCAGGGGCTTGCTTGCCTGCCCTGGCCTCTGCAGACTGTAGTGCAGGCTACCCCTCTCTGCTTTTTACCTGGTGCTGGGGATACAAGCCAGTTCTTCATTGACTGACATGGATCTTATTAGAATGGAATTATTAGATTCTTTTTTTTTTTCTTGTTTAGGGGCTTATTAATTTGTTTTGAGATAGGGTCTCAATCTTTGGCCCACGTGGCCCTGGAATTCTCTGTGTAGCCCAGACTAGCCTTAAACTTGCAGAGATGGCCTGCCTCTGCCTCTTGAATACTGCGATTGTGTTCACATGTTCACTAACACACTCAGGGTGTTGGGACAGTTTGACTGCCTAATGTGGTGCTTCACAACCATTTTTTGTTACCACTTCTCAAGGAAGCTTTTAAAGACATTTCCCCCCAAATTCCCCTGCCCTAGGTGGGGCTCTTCTACCTTCCAAACAACCAGTTTTCAGCCCTGTATCAAGAGATAGCATTTTTCCCTTCGAGGGATAAGCGGTCTTCCTGGAATGATATGGAAGACTATTACTCAAATGTTCACAATGATTCTCAAGCCAGTATGTTTTGGTTTTCTAGCTGCCTGCCTCTCAAACATCACATGGTGACTACACCGACACTACTCCTGTGGGGAGAAGAAGATGCATTTATGGAGGTTGAGATGGCTGAAGCCACAAAGACTTATGTTAAAAACTATTTCAGACTCACCATTTTGTCAGAAGGCAGCCACTGGCTTCAGCAAGACCAGCCTGACATAGTGAACAGGCTAATATGGGCATTCCTAAGGGAAGGAACAAGAAGAGACTGATTTTATCTCTTAAGAGGAATCTCAAAAAAACTCTTAAAACTTGTTCATTAACTTATGTTTTATTAGAAAAAGTACCTGTTTTAATATGCTTGATTGTTAATAAATATAGTGACATGTGGTATTGAAAAACAATCTATGTAATTTTTTTCATTATCTGTATTTACACAGAAAAACATCTGCCTTAATATACACAGTTGTACAAAACCGCTATTGGAGAAAATGGCTCAGATTTGACTTCCTGTTTTCTTTATCCTATTAACATATGGTGCCTTTTACAAACACACATAAATATGAGCTGGGCCACAGTATAACAGGCAGATCTGCAATGGCATTTTAATTTTGTTGTCAAAATGTTCTTTTTACTATTTTTCAGACATTAAAAATTCCATCATTGAGTCCTGTGGATTTATAATATATAAAGGAATTTGAATGTAAACTTCACTAGATGAGTGTTTCTGAAAATGGATCTTAATTTCTATTGATGATGAATGGTTAAACTCTATTTGAAATTGGTATGTGCGACATCAACCAAGTAGGAAAAATATCTTTTTACCCCTTCAAGGCAGTAAGAAATGCATACTATAATTTCTTTGAACACTGTAATCCAAGTTTTACAGGGCAAGATTTAAAAAAATTTAAAGCTGATGTACATTGTGTAGAATAAAAGCCTGCTGCACTGTAGGCATGTAGATAATTTCTTAGTGAATAGATTCAGTCTCGAGACCCCTAGTCGACCCCAAACTGCAGATGAATACTTCCCCATCTTAATTGAGCCCTGACTGTGGCTGGAGCTTTTTCACACTGAGGTGTGATAATCAAATTAGCATGAATCTCTTTCTCTCTCTTTTTCACAGCATACTTTTTTTTTTTTCATTCCGCATGGAAAACATCCACCTTTTAAATTAAAAGTAGTACTCATGGCTTCTCTTTGGCATTTTGGGGCCATTAGGGGGTGAAATTAAGTAACATTGAGCAATATACGGATTTTCTTTTATACAAGTGTTGCACATCAGGGCAGTCAACCTGAAAATTGAGTGGGCAGAAGCACATTCAACCTGGCTATCCTGGAGAGAGATGATCTGCATCCACCGCCAGGTGAATGAAGCCAAACAGAGATTTTATCACACTACTCAGACTCCTGTACAATGTAAAACATTTATGCATTGTTTCTGTGATTTTTTTCACTTCATATTTTTAAATCCTGGTGGACCATGTGTGGGTAACTAAAACCATGAATAAGGAACAGGGACTAACTACTGCAGTACAATGTTATAATAAATATTATGACACATCTGGCACATGGAATATAAAAGAAAGTGTGATAACTTCTTAAGACGCATATACAGAATGCAATTAAAGAAAGGTGAAAGAGTAGAAATGAATGTTGGAAAGTAGGAAGTCACAGAAGAAGGGACAGTGCGTGCCTGCTCAAGTTACTGCAGCCCACTTTCTTGGGATATCCTCTTTGGCAAAAGAGACACTGGCAAGTCACACACCTTGGTGACATTTCCTTCATTACAGACAGTCCTAACAGTGACAGAAGAATGTGGAATGTCCTCAGAATTTTCATCATGCCATAGCAACCTCTAGGGACAATAAAAGCTCAACTGTTTATGAACGGTATGCTGGAGCCTCATAACAAAAGGTAGGGCTGATAAAGATGTGAGAGTAACTTTTAGCATGTAACTTTGCCAGTTCCCCTTGTGTAAACGGTGGCACCTGGAAGTAACCTTCCACTTAGAGCACACCTTGGCTTATCGAGCTCTGTGTCCATAGCTGTAGGGTAACCTGTCAGTAGATGGAAACTCAAGGACCAAGTAATCACTTTCGCTCTGGGAAAAGAAATTCAAACTAGCAATTAGCAAACACAGCAGGAATCCTCAGTGCAGCATTGTTGGGGTTGTGAGTGCTGCCAGATCCCAGACAGTCTAGTTCACACAAACTGGGCTTCCCATCCAGGACAGCCACAAAGAAGGAAGAGTCTTGGAGACAGTGCTGACACACTAAAGTGATCTTATTTTAATCAAAGTCTGCTTGCTGACAAAGTTGGTTCTACAGTTTTTTTTTTTCAGTTTAGAATGTTGACTGGTTCATGTGACTAATATTAACAATATGAACTCCACATGCCATAGTCAATTCTGGCCTATTAGAATAAGTGTACACTAATTTTTCCTTTTTAAATGATTAACTTTCTAAGTGGTGGGTTTTATTGTGGCATTTCACACATATGTGTCATACTCTGTTCTCATTCATCCTCCTCCTCAACTGCTGTCTCCCATTGCCTTTGTGCCACCCCTTGCTGGTCCTCTTCCTTCCCTACAGAGCTCTTCTCTCAAGTCACACCATCTATGGATCTCTTCTCCTCCCCGTCCTCTCTTAAAATCTATTCCTCCCTAAATTTCTCTGTGTATGGAAAAGTGCTCATAACACAAATGCTTAAGGTGCTGTGGCATGAAGAGATGACTATCAGCAAAGAAATCAATCTGTAGGGATCGTGGATGGATTTCACTAAGTAGTTGGCATATGCAGCCCATAGCAAGTTTTTACTGGCATAATCACTTAAATTTGAAACCCATAGCTAATATTTATTCACTCAAATTAATATCCCCTTAGTAAGTATATGTGAATAGTACCATAAATTGTTATGTGAAAATTTATTACCTGTGTACATTAAAACCGACGACACACCGTGATTGTTCTCCTGAGATTGTAATTCTCCTGTGAATTTTTTTCTAACTTTAAAGGTAATGCATCATTTCCTATTAACCAGCAATTAGCTGTAAGGGTGCTAATCATGTGCAAACCGAAACAGCACTTGAATGTGGGGAAAGGGATACCCTGAAAAGCAGGTTTCATGGCTCATCTGACCCAGCGCAGAGAGACCACAATCACCGAGGAGGAGGTGGAGGTGTGGGACCGCAGTACTGCTCAGGAGGTGAACAAGTCCTTGTACTCTCCGGCAGTGGCCAACCCCTTCACTCAGCAGACACGCCTCAGTGCTTGGCGATGGGCCCGCGTCATCCTCCTGGGGACCCTGCTGGTTCCTGTGCAGGTGTCCTGCATAGTGTTCCTCTTCATCATTCTCTGGCCGGTGGCCACACTCTCCACCATTAACTTGCCTACTCAACCTACCAAACCTGTGAGGAGCTGGAGGAAACACCTAGTGAGGCCTGCCCTCATGTTCTTATTCCGTGTGACCTTCTTTTTTGCCAGGTTCCTGGTTAAAGTGAAAGGGAAAAGGGCCACCAGAGAGTAGGCCCCCATCTTGGTCACCGCGTGACACTCCACCTTCTTTAACGCAATTGCCATTGTTGTGGCGGGGCTCCCTTCAGTGGTCTCTGAAAGCCACAATGTGGGGATCCCATTGGTTGGGAAATGCCTCCTGTCAACTCAGCCTGTGCTTGTGAAAAGAGAAGACCCGAATTCTAGAAGGACTACCCGGAATGAAATTCTGACTCGAGTGACATCCACAGTAAAGTGGCCACAGATTCTGATTTTCCCGGAAGGAGTGTGCACCAATCGCTCCTGTCTTGTCACTTTTAAACTAGGAGCCTTCTCCCCAGGTGTCCCTGTGCAACCTGTGCTGCTCAGGTATCCCAACTCCCTGGACACAGTGACCTGGACGTGGCAGGGGTTCTCAGGCTTCCAGGCGTGTATGCTAACTCTGAGTCAGCCTTTCACCAGAGTGGAAGTCGAGTTTATGCCTGTGTATATCCCAAGTGAAGAGGAAAAGAAAGACCCGATCGTTTTTGCCAACGCAGTCCGAATCGACATGGCAAACGCCCTGAAGCTGCCTGTCACGGATCACACGTTTGAAGACTGCAGACTGATGCTTTCTGCCGGTGCCCTTCAACTCCCTATGGAAGCTGGTTTGGTAGAATTTACAAAAATCAGTCAAAAGTTGAAATTAGATTGGGACAATATCCACAAGTACTTGGACAAATACGCTGCGATCGCAGTCTCCTCAAAAGGAGGCAAGATCGGGATCGAGGAGTTTTCAAGTTATTTAAAACTCCCAATTACAGAGCCCTTGAGAGAGCTTTTTTCTCTCTTTGACCGGAATCACGACAGCACCATAGACTTGCGAGAGTATGTGATAGGTCTAACTGTCCTGTGCAACCCTTCCAACACGGAGAAGATTCTGCAAATGTCATTTAAACTTTTCGATCTTGATGAGGATGGCTACATAACAGAACAGGAGTTGACAACTATACTCAGGGCAGCTTTTGGAGTGCCAGACCTAGATATTTCCACACTCTTTCAGCAGATGACTGGCAAGGATTCAGATCAAGTTTCATACAGGACCTTTAGGAAGTTTGCCCTGAAGCATCCAGCATATGCCAAATTATTTAATTCATACCTAGACCTCCAGGCAGCCTATGTATATTCATTACTACAAGCACACACAAAGTATTAAGATGTTCAAGTCATCCTTGGAAATGGGGGAAATGATGAACTAAATAAAAATTATCCTCTGAGGAAAAGTGCAGTGGTTTTTATTCTAAGTAGCGATATTGTCCTGGAAAAAGCAACTTGGGGATGAAAGGATTTATTTAATTTGAGTTCTGATCACAGTCCATCATTGAGGAAAGCCAGGGCAAGCACTCAAGCAGGATCAGAGATGGGAACCACGATGTATTCTGCTTTACTGGCTTGCTCCCCATGGCTCACTCAGCTCACTTTCTTATACAATCCAGGACCGCTTGCCCAGGGAAGGCACCATTCACAGTTGGCTGGGGCTTCCACATCAATCGGTAATCAAGAAAATGCCCCACAGACTTGCCTACAGGTAGTCTGATGGAGATAATTCTTCAGCTGTAGTCCCCTCTTCCCAAATGGCCCTAGTTTGTGTCAAGGTGGCAGAAACTAACCAACACAGATATTTAACTGTTGAAGGAAGGTCTAATGCATGGTTCTCAGATGTGGATTTCAATGCTCTGAGATCTGATTACCGAACTATTTGAAGCATTTTCTGATTGGATAATAAAGTTGCTGATGGCCAATTAACTGGGCAGAGAGACTAGGGAGGCGGGACTTCCTGGGAGGAAGAAAGGAACCCTTGGAAAAGACAGAGGAAGCTCTTCTTGCCAGGAGACAGAAGGAGACAGATGTGATTGTGGTACAGAGACCCATGTGGCTGGTTGGGACTAGATGGGTTAACTTAGGTAAGCTAGTTGAGAGTCTGCCTAGCTAAGGCCAAAACCCTGAAACCTTGGTGTATTTATTTTATGGGTGGGTCTCAGGCTTCTTCACCTGGAGAAATAAGCTCTGAGCTTAACACAACATTTAACTATATTTAAAAATATGCTTGCGGGATTATTTCAGTTAGGCATTTATAATACCTTTTCCCTTCCTTAAGATTATGTTTGTTGAGCACAATGCCACATGCCTGTAGTCCCACTTACCCAGGAGCATGGCTTTACAACCTAGCAAGTAGACTCAGACTTAAAAATCTTTACAGCTTGCCCTGGGGGTTTCCTTTTAATCGATAATAAACTGTCCTCAAGCTCCTTTTTGTTTTCATTCTTAAATTAATGAGGTTATGAACCCCAACGAGGGGACCCTGACTTGTCAGGTATCATATAAATGGCTCTACTGTGACTCCCTTAGATTTCTGGCAACATTTCTTTCTTGCCTTTTAATT
Source organism: Lophiomys imhausi (assembly GCA_907164525.1). NCBI lineage: Eukaryota > Metazoa > Chordata > Mammalia > Rodentia > Muridae > Lophiomys > Lophiomys imhausi. Next base: position 697,256 of record CAJQZJ010033983.1, on the reverse strand, counting down.
TTTTAATTGGCAGAGAAAAAAATCTTTAGAAGGCATAAAAAGGATTCTATATTCTACTACAGAGATACTTGTGCACCATGTTTGGTGTTGCTCTACTCACGATAGCTAGGAAATGGAATCAGTCTACATGTCCAGCAACAGCAGACAAATGGATAATGAAAATGTATTACATATTCATGTAAATGGGGCCATGGTAAAGAGAAATCACTGAAATGACCACACCATGGTCGAGGGGTAGGTTTTTAGTGTGTGTGTGTGTGTCTGTGAGAGAGAGAGAGAGAGAGAGAGAGAGAGAGAGAGAGAGAGAGAGAGGGAGGGAGGGAGAGGGAGGGAGGGGGCAGGCTGGGAGGGAGGAGAGAGGAAATTAGAAAGGGAGCATAGCTGAAATGGCAGGGTGAGAAGGAGAATGCATAGCTGACAGTAGCTGACGGAGGGAAGCCCATGAACTGGAGACATTTAGTGTCAGGAGAAGGTGGAGAAGAGCCAGGATGCTAACATTAACTCTGAACTGCATGACAGGTACTTGTGATAATGAGGGAGCCCCAAGGCCAGTATGAGCTTTGGTATGATGACACCACAGGTGGCTCCTTTTGGTAGAGGGGAACTGGCTTCACAAGTTCCTGAGAAATGCTGGCTCTTGTCTAACCACCAGACTTTATAGAGAAATAGAGTTTCCTTTGGACCCCACACACTGCAAGTTTGCACTAATGAAGGTGGATCCTAGCTTGGAATTTTTAGAGTTGTGTGTTCAACTTAGAACATCCACAAAAGATTTACAACTTAAAAAGGACGATTGGAGTAGGGGAGCCCTCACAAAAGGGCATATAACTTAATAGTGGTGATGTGAAAATAGATGGGGTAGCACAGTTAATAAGCAGGCATGCCAGTAGGGACTTGTGGATAGTGGGAGGGTAAACCCTCAGTCTTTCTTAACCAAAATAATTTATTCCTCAAAGCTGAGCTGTAGTAGGGTGTAATGAGCATAGGTGTAATGAGCATAGTAAAAGAAAAATGCCTTTGAGACATGAAAACAGCTTAGTCAGGAACCATGCTACACTCAAGACTGCACCTGATAACCAGAACCCAGTGGTATCACTTACTCGAGATAATCAGACACAGGCCTAGAACCCCATGATGCCCCTGGACAGTATATACGCGGAGACCAAGAGCAATGCTCTGCTCTGCACTTCTGGAGAAACGCCACTTTGATCTGCCTTGAGTCTTCCCTAGGATCCTGACCCCCAAATCAGAGACTACCGTTAAGACTGGACCTGACCTTCAGCTAAGATACATCACACAGATGAGCAGCCTCCGGGAGACGGGCTTAGGACAGTAGTTAGGACTTCAGCCTGTGAACCTCGTGTGAGGACCCTCAGCGTAACAAAATTTAACTTGTGTCATATACCAACTACGCCCATCTCCCTTCTTGCTCCCGACATCCGACTGACTACTGGAAGTCTGGTGATCCCCATCCTTCCTAGGCAAAGAGGACAGAGGACGCACACAAACGCAACTCTCGTTGATCGAGTCAGCCCTCCACAACCATTCAATGCTCATTAAACGGTTGACTAACACCAACCAGCAGGCAGAAAAAAAAAAAAAAACAAAAACCCGGCATAAGGCGCTGGAGACTTCTGTTCAGGTGGGGGCGCCAGCGAGCCGACGTAAACAGACGAGTGCGCCTGCGCGCAGCGCCCGGGACACGTGGGCGCGGGCTGCGGTTTCCCAGGCGCCCGGTCCCCGGTCCGCGGCGTTTAGGGGCCGGCTGCAGACGAGGCGGGGCGGGAACTTTCTTTCTGGGGCCGGTTCCGCGGCGCGCGAGGCACGGATCGGCGACGCCCCCCCGTCCCGGTCCCGCGCGGCCTGGCACGTGGGGGCTCCGCGGCCGACATGGCGCACTGCGCGGCGGGCGGCGCGGCCCCCGTGGGGCTTCCGAGGTCCCAGGGCCGTGGCGGGAAGGGGCTGCCCGGGGAGCGGCGCAGGCTGAAGGCGGCAGTGTCGGAGCAGCTCGGCCGCGACGTGCTCAGGTAGGAGGCGGGAGCGGCGCCGCTCGCCCCCTCCCCGCCGCGCTCCGGTTCTGTGGCGTCTAGGCGGCGCTCGCCCGCTTACCTGGAGGCCCCTCCCCGGGAAAGGCGCTGCCTGATCCGAGGAACCAGTCCGGGGCGTTGCAGACGCCACGCACCACATTCGGAAGGAAGACCGAAATGAAGCCTACAGCGGCGCGAAGCAACCAGTTCGTGCTAAGATTTGCACACGGGCGGGGACTGTTGCTGAGGTCGAGCTGCGTCCAGGCCCTGGAACTTATAAGCTGTGTCTTTAAAAAAGTTGTAAGAACAGTGATTCAGTTAGAAAAATGAGCGTTTCCTGAAATTAAGGACAGAACAGCGTGCCTCAGTGGCCCAAGGGTTAGGGTTGGTTAGGGTCCCTGGTCTGCCAGTAAGTCCCCTGTGCTCTTCTTAGGAAAAGCATAATTCGGCCAGGTGGGCCAGATGAACCCCGACAACAACTATTGGGGAAACAACAACATCACTGGTGGGTGTACTTAGAATAATTCTGGCAGTATCTCTGTTGTGCAAACCTCCCATCTACCCAAAACGGTCAGATATACAGTCTCCTGTCTCTGGTTTAAATCATTCAAAGTTCAACCTGTGGCTGGGACTTAAGGATAACAGCATATGTGAAATGCATTTCCTAAGGTGTGTATAAGTTAGCAAAATTTGTTCAAGGCCAGCTCTCCCTTGGACATTTGTTATCCATAATATAACTCGGATCAGACATGTGCTTATCTAAGTGTGGGGGTGATTTCTCACTGGAAAGGAATATTATTTTTATAATCACATAGGTGAAGGGAACCAAGCTCAGGTCCTCTGCAAGAGTAAGCAGTATATGCTTCCAAGCCCTGAATCATTTCTCTGTCCCTTATTCTACAAAACTTTCTTTTGTTAGTTTGGGTTTATGGTTTTGTTTCCAGACAGGGTTTCTCTGTGTAACCCTGGCTGTCCTAGAACTCGCTATGTAGACCAGGATCAGGGATGCATCTGCCTCTGCTTAGCATTAAAGTCATCTATCATCACACCTGGTTTTAGTCTACAAATCTTGATGAGTACAACTGTGGAAATTTGGGGATCCTCACGTGGGGCTCATATGTTACCAGGAAAACTGAAGTTCTCTGACTTTATAGTCTCATTAATAAGATAATTTTAAGACAGACTCAGTGGGCAAGTATAAATCTTGGCAGCTACCTGAATGCACGGGGAAGAGGAAGCCATGCCTTTTATCAGGGTCTGAGAAAGCTGGCAGGCTCCCCATTGGAGGACAAGTGCCCTGTGATATGTGAGTCATTTCCAAAGCAGAGTGAGAAAGTCCAGTGTCAGGGCCAGTGTCTAAAGAAAAGGATAGGAAGAAAGGGGGAAGTTACGCTTTGAAGTAGGACTCAGAAAAGCAGGGCAGCTACTTCTGCTGTTAGAGGAGCTTGCCTGCCACAGATAACTACTCACACAGTTTATAGCCAGTTCAAACTTTATTCTTATTGGCTGGGACTACACTTAGGTATTTGGGATATAAGTGTAACCCTGAGCATTTAGAGCAAAACCATTTCCCGTTATCTGCTGTGCAGCTCCAGGGATAGGTTTGCATAAGCAAGCACTTTAGCAAAAGCTAAGGGGCATATTGACGTTGGGTTCTTAGAATAGAGTGGAGTCATTTTTCATGGGATTCTCTAGCAAGGAGACCAAATTCTAGTTAAACCCAAAATGACCTCAGCAAGAAGACAAGATGGAGGAATGTCTGCATTGTCTTGCCTTGTCACACTGCCATCATGCTGCAAGTGGCTGCACAGAGGGATGGGCTCCTGGGGAAGAGAAGTGTATTATCTCATTACTATTCCTTCCCTTGGGGAGGGGAGGGGAGGGGTGTGCACCCTTAGAGTGCTGCCGCTTGGTACCCAGATTATTGTAGAATTTCTCTGCAGAAGTTACCTTGCTTAAGTTTGGCTCAGTATATAGTCCAGTTTAGATCAGATTAAGGTATTGGGGTATATGGTAAAAACCAGGCTCATATAAATAGATTTGACTGTTTCCTGGCTAGTTTTATGTCAACTTGACACAAATTAGAGTCATCAGAGAGGAAAGAACCTAAATTGAGAAAATGCCTCCATAAGATCCAGCTGTAAAGCATTTTCTTAATTAGTAATTGATGAGGAGGGCCCAACACATCATGGGTGATTCCATCCCTGGGCTGGTGGTCCTGGGATCTATAAGAAAGGAAGCTGAACAAGCCATGTGAGCAAGCCAGTAAGCAGCACCCTCCATGGTCTCTGCATCAGCTCCTACTTCTGGGTTTCTGCCCTGTTTGAGTTCCTGTCCTGACTTCCTTTGATGAACAGTGGTGTGAAACTCTAAGCCAAATTAACCTTTCCCTCCCCAGGTTGGTTGCTTTGGTCATGATGTTTCATCACAGCAATAATAACACTAAGACAAACTGTTTTAGCTGTAAGATGTTTGTGGTTATGACAGACAATGACAACATATGAAGGTGGACAAATAGACTAAAACTGTAGATAATAGGGCCTTTAACAACTTAAATGTTTGGGGTAGATTCTGAAGGTAGTTTACAGAACTATTCTTGTTTCTAAAAAAACATCAGAACAGCATGTAGATCTTGACTTTGAGAAAAGAGAAATTAGAAACAAAGAAGTCAGCTAGGAGATTTTGTGATAGTAAGGGTTACATAATGGAAAAGGAAAAGTTACAAGATTGTTGAGTTACAAGATTGTTGACTGAACACATATGGGCAAGCTGAGAAGGGGAAGAAGAGGAAATGGTGCCAAATCTTTTTTTTTAATCTTTTAATTAGTTAATTTATTTTTTGTGAATTTCGCATCATGCACCCTGATCCCACTCATTTCCCACCTCCCCTCAGACCTACCCTCCACCCTTGCAACCTTCCCAACAGGAAAAAAAAACTCATTATGGAAGCTGTAGTGTGTCACAATGGGTCCCACAATATTCCTTTTTGTCCACACTTTTTTTTTTTTTTGCTTGCAAATATTCATTTACAATGACTCCTTGGTCTGGTTTATGGTCTTGCCTCTGGTTTCTGCTACTTGGTCAGTACTGGAACCTCACTGAGACTCCTCTCAGATAGCCTGAGATAGCCTGTGTCATGGAGATCCTGTAGTTTTGGGTCTGTAGAACTGGCCTTTTCATGCACTCCAGCAGTTCATCCATGGGTTAGATGTTGGGGTGGGCCAACTCAAAGCCCTGGTCTGGACCACCTGCATCTCCCATATCCAGGGCCAGCACTGCTGTAGTACCCAGATAAGGTGCAGGGCCTGCTCTCCTGAGTGCTACAGCAGGTAAGGGCTTGCCTTCCTGCTCATGACCCTGTCAGGGCCAACTCTCCCTCCTGCTATCTGTGGCCAGGGCAAAAGAGAGTGGAGGGGAATCTCTCCCTTGCCAATGCCACCACCACTCAGTGGACAAGAGTCAGGACCAGCTCTCCTGGGCTCATAGCTCTCTCAGGGCATGGTCACCTGGAACCTCCACATCCAGGGCTGGCTCACTTATGTTGCCAAGACAAGATGCAGAGTCAGCTCTCCTACTCTCATGTCTCTAGGGCCAGTGCTCCCATGATGCCCAGGTGGGGAGTGGGTCAGTTCTGCACACCCCTCAGATATTAACATGTCCCTGGGTAGCAGCCTAGACAAGGGATGTCCACCTGGCTTTTGGTTGTAACAGACCCTGCTGCTGCAGGGCCATGAACCCAGAGGCCAGGACCCCACCTTGGTCCAGGTGGCATCACCTGTTACATTAAGTTGTTCCTCACCACCCTCCTGTCTCCAGTTCTGTCTCTCTTCGTTGTACCCACATCCTTCTGTTTCTCTTTCATTTCTGCACCACTTACCTGCTCCTCTTGTGTTGCCTGGGGTTGCTGAGTGTCTGTGCTTGTCTCAGGAGTGCAATGCCCCACTTGTGCTTTGTGCATTATGGTGCTTGGCAGGGATAGTCTCCAGCATGCTCTGACCCCCAGGCCGGTGTGGCACCAGACTGCTGTTCGTCTCAGGCTAGCTCCCTGTCCTGGCCCCATGGTGTCAGTCTGGTGGTTGTCTCTGTCTTGCTCCTTGCCCAGCTGTCCTGGATGGTCATCTGCCTGGGGTTCATTGTATCAGGCAGGGTTATTCTAGTCTCTGTCTTACTTCCTGGCCTAGAGGCCCATTTGGTGCTTGGGCTAGACTGGTGTCATTACAGGCTAGCACCCTGTCTGGGGCCCCTGGTGCCGAACTAGTGGTGGTCTCAGGCTTATATTTTTCAGGGAATGTTAGGCTCCTATTCATTTAGATGATCATAGGTCAAAGCACTGAATGTAGACATAACCTCTCTCCTCTTTGCCACCTACTGATGCACTTGGGACATAGCGGCCGCATCTGCAATGCCTCTAGGAGCAGGGGTCCAAAACAGTTGAAAAGGGAGTATATAATGGATATGCAGGAGGCTCTATCCTGAAGACAACCAAAAATGTATCTGAAGAGATGAGTTCAAGAAAGGAATTGGACAAGCAAGTACAGATTAAAAGTTGACAACATCACTATTTACTCAATCCAAAAATTTTTCACCTTCACTTTCTATATCCAATCAACTCTAGTTTTATTACCTACATGTATTTTAATTTTATCCTCTCTGTCACCACTGACCCTACCTCCCTCAGGCTCCTAGATCCATCTGTACTGTAAGGCAGTTTGTCCTTCCCACTTCAAGTCCCACTCTACTCAACTAATGGCTGATAGCTCAAGACAAATTGACTTTCCTCCAATGGTAGGTCTGTCTAAGTTTTCTTCCTACTGTTCACCTTCATGCCTACAACTGCATAGTCAGATACCAGGATGTGGTATTTGCCTTTAAAGCCCCATGCTCTGTACCAAGCTCAAAGCGCCTAAGGATCAGTTGGTACTCAGGTTGTAAGGAATAAAACCAGGAGCTCCTTTCCACTTTGTTTTTCTAACCAATGCTAAAAAGTCTTTAAAGATCACATTTAATAAACATATCTTGTAATTGCCTGTCTTATCTGTCTAGGGTGGTTGGGGGTCAGGGTCAGGGAGTGTATTTGCTGTTGAAAGTATCATGCCTTTTAATTTCCAGATCTGTTTTTCTCTACTATGTTGAAACTCCAGGAGGCAAACACTGTATTTTAGCTTTTCAGTTGTCTTTATGTTCCTCGTACAAAGTTCATACTTAAAAGAGGTTTAGTGGAAACTAAACTTTAGTGGAGTCTGAAGTGCTTATAAAGGTTATGCTATGATTTCAGTATTTGTCCTCTCCAAAGTACAAGTTGGAATTTAACTGTCATTGGTCTGTCATTAACTTGTGTTAAGTAGGTCCTTACATTGTGATTAGAACTTGAATGATCCATTCTTGTGGGTGACATTGGATCCCTTATTGAAGAGTGAATTTGGGGCTGTTGAAGCAAGAAGATCAGAGTTCAGTACCCGGAAACTACATAAACACTGGTTGTGGTGGCACACTTTAATCTCAGTGCTTGGAAGGCAGACAGGATGCTGCTTGAAGTTGCTAACCAATGAGTCAGCTTCAGGTTCAGTGGAAGAGCCTGTCTCACAATGAAATTTAGAGACTGTTGAGGGAGATGCTTGACATGAGCCTTTGACCTTCGTGCATGGGCCACACACCACACAAACAAAAACAGTCCATTTGGCCGTTTACCTGATGATGAAGTGTGGAGGCCTTACCAGATGTTAGTTAGCACCTTGAGGTCAGAACTGTGAACCAATAAACTTATTGGTGTAAATGTCTTGCCTGTGGCATACCGTTACAGCAATATAAGATAGACTGGGGCAGGCCAGAACAGTAGATACAGAGAGAAAGATGGAAATAAACTGGGCCTTTGCTCCAGTCTGCTTTTCCTCTCGTGTTACCACTGGGTGAGTCAGTAAACACTCCCTAGTGTTTAAGGTTTTTTGTTTGTTTGTTTGTTTTTTTAAAGGTTTTTCGAGACCTCAAAACCTTGTAACAGCCCTGGATGTCTTGGACCTCACTCTATAGACCAGGCTGGCCTTGAACTCACAGAGATCTGCCTGCCTCTGCTTTCTGAGTGCTGGAGTTAAAGGCATGTGCCAGCACACCCGGCCGTGTTTAAGCTATAGAAAATGTAAGATACATTTGCAGCTGATACAGGTGGTTTTACAAAACAAAAAGTTCTCTCTGTTTACATGTTGCCTATATTTTTGTTTTTGTTTTAAAAATATACTCTAGTTATCTGTTATGAACTAGATAGTGGTGGTGCACGCCTTTAATCCCCACACTTGGGAGGTAGAGGCAGGCAGATCTCTGTGAGTTCAAGGCCAGCTTGGTCTACACATCGAGTTCCAGGACAGTCAGGGCTACACAGAGAAGCCTGACTCAGGCCTCAGTGTGGGCCTCTGGAGTAGGCAGTCTCCACAGGGTGAGCCGTGGGGCCCAGCATAACACACTTGTATAACTAACTTTAATACAGTTACCTTAAAAAATAATCTTTGTGAAAAAAAACTGACAGCTAAACCATGTTTGCAAGTTTTCAAAAGCTTCTGTACTCCGAAGCATTTGTTTCTTTAGTGTGAAATGGGATCAGTGGACAAGCAGATAGTGAACTGTTTCTGTGTACTAATGACACATCGATTTTGCCCTTTGGGAATTCATTATCTAGTGGGGAGATGCATAAAAATAATGATGATGCAATGACAGAAATACTGCAATAGAGGCATGGAGCTTGCGTAATGGGATTGGGGAAGGAGCCATTAGCTTGGCCTCAGGGGAGTTTGAGTGTCGTTGTCCGCTTTCCAAGCTTTCACTGTAATGGATGTCTTTACCCAGTACATGACCCTCCTGCAGCATGCTGGTGTGATTGCCAATTATACCCTGCAATACATCCTCTGAGAATCCACCTTGATGATGCTGGTGATTTGGCATCGTGAGATAAAGTGTTTTAAGTATGTGGAGAGCACAGAGGCAAGTGAATAGACTATGACATTTTCTGTCATTTTCTATTTTTCAGTGTATATAAACATGATATCAGTGGGCTTTGCCATAACTATGTATGTACACTAGAGATTGCAGTGGGTTTGCCCTGAGTCTGTCATTTTGAATAATAGAGTAGAGCATGAGTAATTCTACATTAATATTTGGTGGGGATGGGAAAAGGCAAAAAGGTCACATCCTTGACACTCAAGGCTACATTTCAGAGACGGTTACTGGTTCCAACCTGAGCTGTCTTTTGTTATGTGTGGTGTTGGTGTTGACTGTTTACATTTTTGGTTTAGTATTAGTATGATTTTTGAGCAACTGATTCATTAATAGTCAGAAGCCAAGTTAACTTTTCTGTTTCCATTATAAAACTCAAGAAGGTCCATTAAGACAAAAATCAATGTGAGTAGTTATCTCAGGGTTTCTGTTTCTGTAGTGGAACACTGACCAAAAGCAAGCTGGGGAGGAAAAGGTTTGTTTGGCTTCCACTTCCACATCATAGTCCATCACGGAAGGAAGTCAGGACAGGAACTCAACCAGGCAGGAACCTGGAGGGGGAGCTGATGCAGAGGCCATAGAGAGGTGCTGTTCACTGGCTTGCTCTCCATGGGTTGCTCAGCCTGCATTCTTATAGAACCCGGGACCAGCAGCCCAGGGATGGCACTGCCCACGAGGGGCTGGGCCCTGTTCCACCAACCGCTGATAAAGAGAATGCCTTACAGCTGAATCTTATGGAGGCATTTTCTCAGTTGATGTTCCTTCTCTCAGATGACTCTAGCTTGTGTCAAGTTGACGTAACAGGACATAACAGCTAGCCAGGACAGTAGCAGAAAATAAGTTTTATTACTAGAATTAAGAAAGTAATTTAAATGTTTTCACTTTTTCATGAAATCCTCTTTGTTTTGACTACAAACTTTTAGAACATCAAAGCAGATATTAAGTGTAGTGTCCTTTAAAATGAACTCAGTCAAGCCCAGTTTTTCTATTAGTTATTTCTGTAATGGTTTCTCCTCCCTTTATGTGGTTCAGGGTGGAAGCTGAGTCACTAGCCTCCATGGTAAACACTCTACCCTCTGAGCCATCTTGCTTGGCCTCTGTTGTTTTGTTACTTCGGTATTTATAAATACGTAGGTTGTCTTAGACCTGTACCTATTTTTGGTATCACTAACTCAACTGTAACCCTTTTCCCTAACAGACTTTTAAGGGAAGAAATCCACACAGACACTGTGCTCTCCGTTAGTGGCTCTCTGTTCAAAGTGCACAAGGCAGTTTTGTTAGCCAGAGCTCCTGGCTTCCATTCCCGCATCAGTGGACACACATCGAGTGGCTTAACAAACAAGCGTGTTCCTGTGGACAGTGTTGACGCTTCAGAATTTAGAGCATTTTTACAGTAAGTGCTTCATCTGCTTTCCTCTTACATTTGAATCTGATAATCAGTTGGCTTTTTAAAAATGTCTGTGCATATTTTTGTCATATACATAATCTAAGAAAACCTATTCATTTAAATTTTTTTGTTAATAGTAGAGGCTTAGTATCTGCAAAGGCAAACTCAAGACTGATCCACAGCCAGATGTGGAGTTTGTGCCTGTGATCTCAGCACTCAGAAGGCTGAAGTAGGAGGATCACAAATTTGAGACCAGTCTGGGTTGCATACGAAGACCCTGTCATTCATAAATAAATGAATGAATGATTGGGACCATGTCTCAAGTGAATGAATAAATGAATAAGAACAATTGATCCTGATCTAGAGGTACAGCTCACTGGTTGAGTGCAGGCAAAGCACATGCAAGGCCTTTAATCTTTAAGACCAGAAAGCAAAGGGGAAAGGAAAAACCAGTTCTGACAGAGAAGTGTTTCCTGGTAATTTCCTTTTCTCCTGTATCTCCTTTCCTCTTTCCCCCGCCCCCAGCCCCAGGGAACACACCAACATGCCTAGTTTGTTGTGGGAGTTCTTTCCTTCCACCATGTGGATTCCAGACACCAAACAGGTCTTCAGACTTGGTGGCAGGCATCTTTTCCCACTGGGCCATTTTGCTGGCCCTTCATTTTAAGCTCATTTTAAACAACTGCTAGAGAAGTTTGGTTTTTGAGTTTTTAATGTGAACCACCTATATTTTAAACACATTGTAACTGTAATTAGCTTATCATTGAGTTCAAATATCGATTTTAAAATGTATGTATTTCCCCTTGGGAGAAACCACATGATAGGCTTGTAGTCAAGCCACATCTGCCATTTCTAACTGTGGACTTGTATTGACCATTCACAGCAGCCTCCTTACCAAAAAGTAGATTTACTAATATGTGCCTTGTTCAATCATCATGAGGCTTAAATGAGATAGTTAGAATGCCCTTAGTGGTCTGGCACAAATTTTAATGGATTTTATTCGTAGTGGTAGACTCTGTAAAGTGATGTTTTCTACAGCTGTGGACTGTACATTTAAAAGAACATCCTGGGAAGCCAGGCATGGTGGCCTGCACCCCTAATCTCAGCACTCGGGAGGCAGAGGCAGGCAGATCTCTGTGAGTTCAAAGCCAGCCTGGTCTACAGAGTGAGTTCCAGGACAGCCAGGGCTACACAGAGAAACCCTCTCTCTGGGGGCACGGTGAAGAAAGAAAGGAAGGAAGGGAAAATGCTGGGAATAGGTTAGAGTTTTATGCAATAGGGAAACAGAGAAATTACATTAGTGTTAGCTTTTATTTGCTATCTTTATAAGTGATAAGGAAGGCGGCTGGAGAGGTGGCTCCATGGTTTAGAACACTTGATTCTCTTACAGAGGACCTGGGTTCGATTCCAAACATCTACACAGTGGCTCACAACCATCCTAACTGTTCCAGGGGATTCACTACCCTCTTCCAACCTCCATAGGCACCAGGCACACACATGGTATGACAGACCAAACATTCATACACATAAAATAATATAAATCAATATATATTTTAAAACTTCACAGCGAAGAGGCAGGCTGTGGTGGCACACACCTTTAATCCCAGTACTGTGGGGGCAGAGGCAGGTGGGTCTTTGTGAGTTTGAGGCCAGCCTGGGCTACATAGTGAGTCTAGGATGACTCAGTGTATGAGTGTGAAGGAAACTCTGCAAGTGAGGACAGGGGCAGAGAGAGATCTGCCTTCTCCTGTTGTACACTGGCCGGTTGTGTAATTTCTTCCAGCTTCAGGTTTGTTTCTCAGAATAAGGAAGTTAGAGTAGCTGGCTTTGTCCTTTTTAGTTTCCTATTTGTTGTCCCTATTTGTTTCCTAGTAGATTACATTGAAATTTGTTATTAATATAAAGTTTAAAGGGCACATTATAATAGAAAACATTAATTTAGATTTTTTTTCTTTCCTCTCTCTCTCTTTTGAGACAGGGTTTCACTCTGTAACCCTGGCTGTCCTGGAACTCACAATGTAGATCTGGCAGGACTCAAACTCACAGATCCATCTGTCTCTCCTCCTGCATGCTGATATTTAAGACAAGCACGACCACCATAGTCTGATGTAGACTTTGTTATATGAAATTCAATCATTTGTAAGTTGCTTCACTTTATGTCCTTTCTCACGATCCATAGAGAGCTCCTGCACTCTTACGTTGCTACTCCACTACACTAAGTGCTGAGACATTCACTGAAGTTAGAGGAGAAAGCAAAGCTCTGAAACGGTACAGACTGAGGTGTCATTTGAAAACGGTGCTTGTTTTATGACCTCAAGACTAAAATTTACCTTAACATCACAAAAGATCTTTGATTTTCCAAGGTTTAACACTGTTTATTGTGAGACTGTGTAGACTTGGTGTTTTCAGATTAGCCTCAGTAACTGAGACTTGCCAGCAGGAAGCCCTTCGGTTGAGCCTGACACAGCACAGAAACCTCTGGGCTCCCCTGCTTTCTCTCTGCTGCGGCTCTTATTGCTCGGACGGGAAGCGGGCAGGGCAATAAGATTCTTCTTTATTGTGTTAGCTGTGTTTTCTGCATCTTGGGTGGGTATTTACCCCAGGCCTTTGTTCATGCTAAGCATGTGTTCTCCCACTGAGGGGTACATACTCCAGGTATGTACTTACTTTAATTAACTAGCTTATTTATCGGGAGGCAATCTTGATACTTTGCCTAGTTTGCCATGAGCTCTTGGGCTCAGGTGACCCTGAGGTTACAGAAGATGACACTCAGCTCTAGCCATGTGTCCTTTATTTATTTATTTATTTATTTTGGATTTTCGAGACAGGGTTTCTCTGAATATCTCTGGCTGTCCTGGACTCGCTTTGTAGACCAGGCTGGCCTCGAACTCACAAAGATCCGCCTGCCTCTGCCTCCCAAGTGCTGGGATTAAAGGCGTGAGCCACCACCACCCGGCTGCCATGTGTCCTTCAAAAAAATTATTTCTGAGATTATAATTACAACATTTAGCCATATATTCTTGATGCTCTGGTATCTGTCTCACTGAGTTTGTTACTACATCAGAAGAGAGACTGCCCCTTCCAGGGTTAGCTAATTCCTAGATGCAGTAAGATACTTGCCTGTGAACACAACTTTAATTTGCAAACCAGCCAATGAGTCCAGGTATACAGCGACATACTTTCTTTTTTCCATTTGGTTCTTAAGTTCTGATATTCTTGTAATTACCCCAGGCCAGGCAGCAGATGGCAAGAGATCAGCCCTTTCTGACATGCGCCACCTGCACGGCACAGGACCCTCCTGGGGTTAGAACCCAAATGCTGTCCAGGTGCCCTCACTTCTTGCTCATTGCCCCCCACAGAAGCCACAAGCAAGGCCTTTGTGTGTGTGTGCTTTTGCCCTCTCCTCCCTCCTGAGTGACCCTTCCTTTCCCACATGGCCCAGTGTGGCTTGCATGTGCTCATGTGGGTGTGCACCTGTGCCTGCAGGGGGACGGCAGCAAGTGTTTTCCTCTAGCACTCTACTTATTCACTCGAGACTAAGTTTCTCACTATATCAGAAGCTTGCCTGTTTGGTCAGGCTGGCTGCCCAGCAAACTCCCAGAATGCCCCTGTCTCCATCCCCCAACATCCGTTCTCAGCATGGCAGACACGCCCACATCTTTATGTGTGTTCTGGAAATCTGCACTCAGGTCCTCATATGCCTGTGCAATCAGTACTTTACCACTGAGCCAGCTCCCCAGCCCCTCTATGCTGTGTCAGGCTCAACTGATCTGATATATGTATATATATATATTTCACTCTTACATTCTCACTTAAAAAATTACAACCATGTTAACTATACACACTTTAAACTCATGGCTGTCAAGTAGGCACTAGTACTAAGTGTCTGACTGTGGGGTTGTCCTTTATCTATAGGAGCCAATGATGATTTTCTTTTGTCCAAGTACTCTAGATGTCCTGGAGTCCGTCTTCGTTGGCTGTGCTGTATATTATACATGGGGGCAAGAGGAGCAAAAGGCCAAAGGTCATTCTCTGCTACATAGCAAATCCAAAACCAGCCTGGAATACAACAGACCCTGTCTCAGAGAAAAAGACAAATAAAAAAGAGTCACCTGTATTTTAATTAATATTTTATATTTTGTCTTTAGGGTTGTATATTCATCAAACAAAAGCATAAAACACTATGAAGAGGAAATTCTTAAAAAAATGGAAGTGAGAAGTATGATTCCAGAAAAGGAGCCCGGCGTTAGCTTTCAGGAGAATAGAGATTTGTCTGACTGTTTTCTTGAGAAGCATGAAACTCCCGAGGATTTTACTGGTGGAGGTGACAGTGTTATTTCCAATGGTGAGATATTTTGCTGGACTTTTATAAAACTTCACAGCCACGTCCTCAACTGTACTCTGTAGCAGAGGAAAGCACCTTGGAGAGCGCTGCCAGGCATTGCCGTTGTTGACTGTACCGAGTGTAGAGAAGGGAGAATAGTGCTCAGTTCCTGGTTCCTAGTAATTGGCGACATAGTTATCACAAATACAGTTACGTATAATTCCACATTTTCTTTTCAACTACTTCAGCCTCAATATTAGAACTGCCTTGTTCTAATCTGTTCCAATAAGAAGAGAAGTTTTAGCAGAGAGCTTGCTCTAACATACCATATATATTTCTTAAACTACCAGGAAACACAAAAGTTGCCATAGCATGAAAACTTTGTCATGAGGCATTTAAAAATATAACCTAATAAAAATGATAGCCAGTTTTACATGCTAAATAATTAAGAAACACAAATTGTTTCTTAACTGAAATGAAGAAAAATTGTTCATAATGTTCATTATACGTAAATAGTACAGTGCATGTGGTATTGCATCTTGAAAATGACTAACTTTTCTTGTAGAAATAGATGTCAGAATGATTGCAGATTGAGAGTTAATTATTAATTGATTGAAGAAAGATTAATTAGATAGGCAGATATACCAGCAGGAGCCTGAGGCCTGTGGATCAGAGCGTACAGGAGCCTGAGGCCTATGGATCAGAGCGTACAAGAGCCTGAGGCCTATGGATCATAGCGTACACCTTGCATTATTCATGGAACGCCATGATTCTAGTTAGCTGCCTCCAAATGCATGAGACACTGCAGTGAGGCCTCATGGTCCCCCTTCCTGTGCAGTGAACTTGCACCCCAGAAAACAGCAACAATAAAAACCCCACCAAAATAAAAAAGGCTAAGAATTTACTGCATGTGAAATGACCATGTAGTGTCTTATTACTAGTGTTTTGTGAGGAGTAACAACCAAACTGATTGGATCTTGGTTAGAATTCTTTCTTATTATAACTCATCATACCTAATTATGAATAAATGAATAGATATTCTTGATTTTGTAGTGGCCCATACATATGTTTAATCTCATTTAGTCTCTCAAAACCCTAAGAAGCAGTTACAGACTGATTTAGTTGTTTTCTATCTAGCGATCGTAAGGAACAAAGGCCACACAGAACAGTGGACAGGCTAGTGTCTGCTGATAGTCAGCTGTGCCGAGGACACGCAGCAGTTCTTTATGGTGGCCAGTGAACCTATGGGAAAGGCACATTTACTCCCCAACGCCTTTCTCCATTATGGCAGGGAAAGCCCTGTCATCCCCTATACTCCGGGTTACAGTCCTGTTAATGACTTGATGTTTCTCATCAGGAAGTGTGTTCTGCTGCTTCTTGTCTCTGTGCTTGCTCTTAACTCCTAAGATGCCACTCCAGTCATTCATGGTGTCTTTTAATTGAGTGCCTACCTGTGCTACATTTAAACATATAAAAGTAAACAAAATAGTATTCCTGCCTTGAGTCTAGCTGGAGATGGAGTCAGGTGGATGTGGTACAGACAATACACTCAGAGCACATGCAACCTGCAGTAACACTTCCAGAGATAGTTGCATGGTGCAGGCAACTTCTTTTGCTGCTGTTTTGTTTTGTTCTAGGGATCAAAACTAGTTTATGATGCTGGGCATGTAGTGGAACACTGAGATGTATCTCCAGCCCTCTTGTTTTTTTGAGACAGTGTCTCACTAAATTGCCTAGGCTAGCCTTGAACCCACCCTAAAGCCCGTGCAGGCCTTATACTTCCCCTCTTCCTGCCTTAGCAGGAATTACTAGCCTATGCAAGCCTGTGCCATCAGGGTCTGCAGGTCTGCCCACAACTCAGTTGAATCCCAAAGAAAAACAAATTAATGTAGCAAAACCACGTTAAGGAAAGGATAGTCCAGGCAAAAACATGACTCACTGTGCCTGGAAACGGGGAAAGTGGGGTGTGTGTTTGTTTGTATGTGGGGAAGGGTGCAGTTAGAGATGTGAGCTTCTGAGAGTCACATAAGAAGGATCCCTGTATCATCCAAAGTAGAGTAGTTTTGAGAGAGTGAAAGGCTGGCTGCTGATCTATTTATATCTTGTTATTCACAGGGTATTGGTGCCAGGGCCTCCTCTCACCCAAGATACCAGAACCTGTTAATGCTCACATCCCTGTGTGAAAGGGTTATGTACCCTCTCTACATCCTCCTATGTGCTTACGTCTCTAGATCACTGAGAATAAATACCTAATACAGTATAAATAGTTGTTACACTGTTAGGGCACATTGACAAGAAAAAAAGTGAGTGCATGCTGAGCTCACGTGTAACCATGCTAGCCTTATCTACAGAGTGGGCTTATGGGAAGTGAGCTGAGAAGTGTGCAGATGAATGCTGGAGGACCGAGGGTCTCTGAAATGACTCGTGAGCCGTGTCCATGTGTGTGGATTCAGGGTACTGCTTATTACGTGACAAATCCAAGGTTTCATGTCCCCTGGGGGGGGGCGGGGTTGTGTGCGCGTGCGTGCTCACAGAAGCCAGAAGGGGGTTTCAGATCCCTGGAGTTAGAGGTGGTTGTGAGCTGTCTGACTATGGGTCCTCTGGAGGACCAGCACTCTCCTCTGGAATAAGTTTAAATTGCTTTCTTTCCTTTCTTCCTTCTTTTCTTTCTTTGTGAGTTTTCCTTTTATTTTTTTGTTTGTGTGGTGGTTCTAAGGAATGAGCACAGGGCCAGGCTCAGGTAGGCAGGTGCACTTCTGTTGATCTGTCTCATCTCACCCTCCATCTGAGATCGGGGGAGCTGAGTCTCTCTAGAGATTCCCGTCTGGAGGTTATCTATGGGCAGCACCCCAATTTACCTGTTAGCCTAAAGTAGGTGTCACCCTCAAGGGCTCATTTATGGACAACAAAGATACTTCTGTCACTCCGAAAAAATAAATAAAAACCACTCGGAGAGTTTTAGGAGGTCTGCCAGGAGCCAGGGAGACTAGGACCTAGTGTATGTATTTTACTACCTACTGTACAATATGTTCAGATTCCGTAGACTGTTGGATACACTGATAACAGTGATACTTAGTGAAATCCATCAGTTTGACTTAGTTTTCTTTTGATATGTTTCTAGATTTTTCCATTTGTGTCAAGAATTTTTTTTATATTTCACATTGAATTATGTGGTTTAAGTTTTTTGAAGGTTGCATCTTTCCTTGCCTGCTCCTTAACTCTTCAGATGTTTATATAGTATTTAATACATTATTCAGCAAATATTTACTGAGATGTGTTAGCCACTGTTATAGATCTAAGGGAATGACTGAAATGTACCTCTTTGTACCTTACATTCTGGTTAGAGAATTTAGGGTGGGGAGCATTGGTGACAAACATGATGAAGACAAGAAGGACGTATAAGGCAGAAGAAATGTTCAGTGCAAAGCCTGAGGTATGAGGGAGAGTTTGATGTGGAAATAAAGTCGTGGCTTGTAAACTGAAGTTAGAAAGGCAGTGGGGCATCAGGTGCTGTGGGGCTTGTAGCACAATGCTAAAGACTTTAGTTTTTATTCTAAAAGAAATGAATGATAGGTGTTTTTAAAAGTATTTGCTTGTTTTTATGTGATGTGTTAGGTGTTTTGTATGTATACACCATGTGCATACAGAGGCCAAAGGGCATTGGGTCTCCTGGAGCTAGAGCTACAGGTGCTTGTGAACCACTGCATTAGAGCTGGGCTCTGAACCCAGGTCCTGGGGCAGCAGCAAGTACTCTTAGTCATTGACCTTAGTAAAAGACGTTTTTATCTCCTCAGATGGGGGAATGAGATGAGAGCCGGCTGTACCCCAAGCTTTACTAATACATGGCTTGGGCTGAGCCGAGAGCATTTCTATCTATGCCCAGGCTTAGGCCTGGAAGCTTCTAGCCTCTGTACAATCCCATCTAGGCCTAGAATGTTTTTAGCCTCTGAGACTTACAGCTGAATAAGCTCACCCTTTCCAAGACTCCTCTCCAAGCTGACTGATTCAAAGACTGGCTTCTCTCAGCTTCTCAATGAATTGCTCTGCTTGGAAAAACTGCCTTTGAACTCCACAAACTAAACTCCACCGAAATGCCTGCACCAAACTCAACCAAACTGCACCCAACGGACTATACTGTACTGACTGCAGGAACTTTACTGTATTCCTGTACTGTACTTTCCTCCTGTCTAATCTGCGCTGCTCCTAAGTAGCCTCTCTTTCCTGTCCTCATGAGAGGTAGGCGTATCCTATCTCTGACTCATTCTGTCAAATCTTTCTCTAATTCATCACTTTGTCATTCAATTAGACATCATTGTTTGGAATTAAAGGCGTGTACTAAAGCATGTCTGTATTCCAGCCAGAAGGAGTAAAGGTGTATACTAAGGGCATGTCTGTATTCCAGTTGGATCACACAGGCCTAGGTCCTTGGATGTGATCCCTTGCCAGAGCAGCCATGTTGCTGGATTAAAATTCCTCTGTGGAACTCTCTCTCCAGCCCTCTTGGCGGAGGCTGTGGGTGAGTTGAACTGGCTAGATTGTGCTCTGAACACTTAGTTGAAAATAGTTTGTGGGGATCGAGTTGAACGTAGGTGTAGCAGTTGATGTGTTGAGTCGTACCTGGGTTCTGGACCCTTCAGAGTGGTATACAGAATGTTTTCATTGTAGTTTGTGCGCTGTGAACTTGGGTAGTAGAAACCTGTTAAGTGACGCGTGCGTCCTCATCAGATATGGTTTGTTAAAAGAAAAATTTTAGAAGAAGTAAATTTAACTGAGTTTAATTGAAGATGGAACAATTCATGAATCAGACAGCACTCAAGCAAACTGGACAGTTCTTAGACATAGTGTTAGATAAGGAAGAAAGGAGACCTGACAGGTTAGTCATGAAGGAACTAACTCAGAAATGCCCTTCAGAAGTCATTGCTATTAGGAGAAGGTGCTGAGACCATGGGAGTCATTGTCAGGCCTTCGGGTGGGAAAGCCGGAAACAACACAAATGGGTCATAAGCATAAAGAAGCTTCTCTCTGGAGCCTGGAGTGGGTTTTCTGAAAGGAAGCTTCAGGTAAGAGTGAGAGAGCCACTGTAACGGGCTGGGGGCAGAGAAGAGACCCTTCAGACAAGTACTACAGACAGAGGAGATGTCAGACTCTCTAAGTTTTTAGGGGCTGGTAGGAAATTTCACACTGTATTTTGTGGTGGGATAGCCTAATGTGACAAAGACCATAGGAGCCAGGCACCATTGGTCCAGGGGCTCTTTGCCTTGTGTTGGCTACTTTTCTGTTGATAAGGAAGAAGAGAACATCCAGAGAGAGCAGCTTGTGGAGGAAATGGTTTATCTGGGATCTCGGTCCCATAGGGCATGCAATCCCGCAGTGTGGGAGACATGGCAGCAGGGACCTAATGCCAGCCTTTTAGTTAGGAAGCAGAGTAACTATTTCATCTACACACCGGAAGTAGGGCCAGACTATAAAACCTCAGAGCCTGTCCCTCGTAATGTACTTCCTCCAGCAAGGCCCTCCTCCTAAAGGTTTTGTAACATTTTCAACACATAAACTAGGGACCAGGTGTTCAAATAGGTGAGCCTGGGGGTAGGGACACACAGACACACTTCACATCCAAACCACAACAGCTGGGTCATAGCTGCAGCACACCAAGGCTTCTTTGTTTCTGACCTAGGGAAAAAGCTACAAGGACAGACCCATGACCTCACATGAAACATGGAGACAGAGTACAGGAACAATGACTGGCCATAGCTTAGCTTACCTTCTTTGGACCTAGTCTGATCAGTTGGCTGCATTACCAAAAATACATACTTCTCTAAGTTAGGTTTTAATTACTAAGTGAGATGATTGTTCATTGTGTAGAATCTCAAAGTATGGAAATAATAGTCTTAGGTCATAAATGATTTAGTACAGTGTAACACACACATGCTATGATATGCATGATATATGATCTAGATCATATCTGTGAAGTATGATATACAATTTATTTTTCTTTCATTAGGTATTTTTCTTTTATTATGTATATATTTATCATATTATTATATTTTACTTTTACCTAAAAGGTGAATCTTTGAAAGAAAAGTTCTTTGAAATACTCATTTTTCTATCCATCTTCATGTCTCCATGATATTTTCAGTGCTGACCTCACAGTGAGTGCTCTAATGTTTTCTGTTGCTTTCAGCTGAGCTTCTACCCACCTACATGTCATGCTAGCCATAGATTCAGGAAGTAGCATATGCTAGTCATCTTTCTGTCGTAACAAAATATCTGGGATAATTAATTTACTAAGAGAAAAGATGGAAATATAGTACTAAAGAAGTATCTGATGCAGAGGACCCAAGTTTGTCTCCCAGCACCCACATCTTGTGGCTCATGACCACCAGCAGCTCCAGACCCTGGTGACCCAGTGCCCGTCTGGCCTCTGGGCACCACGCGCGCACACACACATGAAATGAAAATGTTCACTTCAGCTCATGGTTTCAGGGTTTTCAGACCTTCACTTTGAGCCTCTGGTAGACAGTGGTCTGAGTGTAGGGTCCACTTGGAGGCTGGGATGCTGATCAATCAGCAGAGGGACGGCCTTGCATATAAGAAGTCCTGGGATTGATTCCCACAGCCACATAAACCAAACATGGTGGTACAATCCTGAAATCCTAGCAGACCAAAAAGAGAGACAGGAGGATGGTGAATGTGTAGTTAGAGCCCAGTGTAGCTACATGATTTCCTGTTGCAAAGAACAAAGCAAAACAAAAAACAACAAAAGCAAGGGGAAGAGGCAAGGGCCTGAGAGCCGAGGTCAGATGACGTAAGAGCCTCCACGTGTTGCCACCATGTGTTCTAGGCCTTTTAGAGACACCAGCCTGCAGAGGCTGTGTGCAAGTTATAGCTTAGGAGCCAGGGAACTGAGTGTTAGAAAAAAAGAACATCAGTACTATAGACATTTCTCTAGCTAATTCAGTTAGTCATGAAGTAAGTTCGTTCTTGGTGTGTGGTATTGAAATATTTGAATATAACTATATTTCAAGGTATATTTATATTAATGCTTATTTCAAAGTAAGAAATATAAACAGTTTAAATTTTTTACTTTATTTGGAATTTGCTGCTTAAATATTTTAGCTAATTGAGATAATTGTGAAGGAAACCTTGTAAGCGTTAGAAAATGAAACTTGGGGATGTTTATGAGCAGCTTTTCATCTTCTCTTTTAAAGATGGTTATGACCCAGAACCTGCATCTGAGTTAGGAGAAGACTTACTGAAGCTCTATGTGAAACAGTGCTGTGCTGATGTCCACATTCGTGTTGACGGCAGAAGCTTCAAGGCTCACAGGTGAAGAGGCTGATGGACAAGGGCGGGCAGTGGTTCACAAGAGTGGCTGTCCTCTCCTGTCGCGGTGGAGATTCCCGGTCCATAGTTCCTGCACGCCACAGGACTTCACAGGGCCCCACCATGGCTGCTCAGGATCAGAATCTGGCAGGAGAGAGGTTGGCCACCAGACAGCGCTTCCATCCTGCAGGCTCACACATGCGCAGCCAGAGCAGATCTGTCCAAATCCACAGGAACCTAAGATTTCATCAGAAGAAAATATTCTGCCTGAAATAGGTTTAAAATTCACGGTAACAGAAAATGTAGTTAAATGCAGTTTTTAGTTTTATGGGCATTATAGTAATACTCGCATTCATATAATAATTAAGTGTAATAAGATAATTTTTTATGTGAATGGCATATATTTTTGAATGAATTTTGGTTCACCTTCTGTGATTCAAAATAGAGGATGTTCATGAATAGCATTTTTTAGGATCTGATGTTACATTGTACTTTTAAAAACTCTTTGTGCTTTAGACCGGACTGCTTAGGTAGTCCAGGCTCTTTAGATTCCAAATTAAAGTCTGTTCTCTGTTTTAGTCGGGCTCTTTTGATTGTTAAGTAGCTAAAATCTGCTTAAAAGAAGAAACAAAATGAACAAGAAATACATATTATTTTCTGGAACTGGAGAGAAAGAAACAGATCTCAGCTGTGGACTAGAATCAACCAGAAATCTGAGGGGCCCAGGCGCTTCTTCCTCCACATTTCATATAGGAAGATGATAAGCTCCTCTGTGTGCGCCTAAAGAGGATGAAGCAGACTTTGCAGTAGCATGTATGCATGTGTTGTGCATGCATATATGTGTGTTAGGGTGTACATGTATGTGTGGGTACTCTGCACATGTGTGCACATGCGTGTGGAGGCCCAAGTTGAGGTCGAGTGTCTTCCTAGATCACTTTCCACTCTAAGGCAGGGTTTCTGGCTGAATCGCAAACTAGTGGATTGTAGCTAGTCTCCAGGATCACCCACCTCTGCATGTAAATGCTAACACTAGACACGAGCCACAGCTGCTCGTACGGGGTCTGTGGTCAGAGACTTGGTCCTTACACTGGTGTGGCAAACACTTTATTCACTAAGCCAGGAAGCTTGTCCAAGGCCCCAGAGCAGTCATTAGAGCCCACAGGGTCTCCTAGACTCCGAAGTCCTGTTGGCTTGTCAACTAATTGGCCGCAGTGCACTAACTCCAAGCTGAGACCGTTTGCTACTCAGAGTTTGATATTTCCTCCCTGGAAATGTGTACTTTGTAAATATAGGTACATACACGCAACTGTTTTCCTAATTAATATCATCATTATTGCCAAAGTCTAGCTACACAGCCCTGGCTGGCCTCAAACTCACAATTCTCTTTTCTCAGTTTCCTAAGTGCTGGGCTAACATACCCATAGCTACACTTACCACTTTCCTAATTCTTATGAAACCTGCATTATTATACCAAAATACAGAATTTAATAGAAATTAGGCAATATGTTTTACATTTCCTAAACCATGGTCTGTCTGTCTGTCCGTCTTTTGTCAGCAGTATTTTAAAATTTTACTTCATTTTGTACCATTTTTTTTCTTGAGGCCATGCGGACACTGAAGTTCTGCTTATGGAGCCCCATAGCTGTTCCTGTTACAAAGGAAAGACAGAACCACATGACCATTTGCAGTTTGTCCTCAGTGCTTGGATATGGCCTTTCCCTACATCCTGCCTGAGTGGACTAAGAGGGTTATTTCAGGAGCTGGATCTAGAATGTTTGGTTTATGAGCCACCATGTGGGCCTTAGGAACTGAACTCAGGACCTCTGCAAGAGTAACAAGTGCTCCGAACCACTGAGCCACCTCCAGCCCCTAGAGCAGTGGTTCTCAGCCTTCCTAACGCTGCAACATTTTAATACAACTACTCACGTTGTGGTGACCCCAACCATAAATTGTTTTGTTGGTACTTCACAATTGTAATTTTGCTACCTTTATGAATAATAATGTGAATATTTTTAGAGATAAAGGTTTGCCAAAGAGGTTGCAACCCATAGGTTGAGAACCATTGCCTTAGAACATTAAATTTATTCTGATTTTCACTTATGATTTGTTTTGTTCACCTAACAGTAAAAAGGAAACTTGAATTAATAGAAAAGCAATTTCCTAAGGATATGTTTTAAAATCTGACTTGTTTTCCTACTTTTTTTGCATATTATGATAGCAAATTCTGAATCATGTTATCTTCCCAGCTCAAATTTCAACATTTCTGTTTAGTTCATAGTAGTTCTGTTATGTTAAAAAAAAAATTGAGGTAACTAGCTCAGAAAACACATATTTGTGTACAGGTCATATTTTTGTCATTGCCCTTATTTGTCCTCAATATTTCTGCCCCAATCATAAGTGAAAGGAGTTTTCCTGAGGGGTGGGAAGTGGCAGGACAGGCCTTGTGGCCTCCTAGGGTCTCATTTGTTATTTGTCTTCCTGAACTGTTCTCAGCATCAAGCAGCTTCTCATCCTGGAGCTCAGTGGCATCAGCCTCCTCCTGGTCACCTGATGACTCCCATCTGCATATTGAGCATCTCTGTTGGCTCCTATTTCCTCCTGTCGCCTGAGGCTACCAAAGGGCTCCCTCCAAACAACAGCCACTCTACTGCTGGCCTCCCATTTCAAAGTGTCATCTCTTCTCATGTCTACCATCCTCTTTGGGTTTGTCAGTTTGATGACACATATTAATGATTACTGTATAACCCTACAATATGTAGAATGTGAAAAAAAGCTACCATGCCAGTGACATCTGAGGTGGACACTTTGGACAGATAATTGGGAAGGGCACTCAAAACTTGCTCTTGAATTCCACTAAACAATATGAAGCTGTCATGGGAGGTCTGAGATGCAGCCAAGTGGAACCTCAGATGAATTCATCAGAGTATTCATCCCTTTTCTCACATTAGAGAAGTTTGAGCTAGAAATCACGATGCACACATGTTTTCATTGCTGCAAGAAAGAAGAGCCCCAATTAGTGGGTCATCCTTTTTAAGAAAGGCTGGCCTTTAGAGAAAGACAAAGGAGGGTACTTGTGGGAGGTGATGTGGATAGAACCCAGAGCCCTGCCTCTGAGCTACCTGCTCCATCTTGCACATTCATTTCAGGAAAGTGTCTTGTGATGTATGCCGCTCCTTTTAAAATCCTGATAGTTTTGATAATTCAACTGTGAATTTGGCCATATTGTATCAGCAGATAGGGTACTCATTGCACTTTACAATTTAACTTAAAAGGGCTAGTCCCAGGCTGTGCGTAGTGGCGCACGCCTTTAATCCCAGCACTCGGTAGGCAGAGGCAGAGTTCAAGGCCAGCCTGGTCTACAGGGTGAGTCCAGGGCAGCCAGGGGGCTGTGTTAAACAAAGAAACTCTGTCTTGAAAAACCTAAAAAATAAAAAGGCTAGTCCCATGGAAGGTGCAGTCAAAAGATATTCTCCACAGTATTTGTCACAAAGTAGAACGCATAATGGTGACATTTTCAGAAACTGTTTACACTATTCTGAGTTTGACCCTCAATCAGTTCTGTGGGACTAAAAAAAAGAGAGGTGTACTTTCCCAGTACTTAAAATCCATCTCCTCCAGAGCCATTTCTGAGTAATACAGGCCACTGTTCTGTCTGGAATAGTGAATCTAGTTCAGCTAACATTAGGAAGTGTGGAATAGGATTGTACTGAAGCAACATCAAGGGGAAATTAGGGCATCTGGATGGAGCTCGAAGCAGCATTGTCAGCTGAAATCAAATTTAGTGCAAAGAAGAAAATAGTTTTTGACATGTTGGAAAATAAAAAGGATGTATCAAAGACTCTTATTATGCCATGCCATCCATGGCATTACTTTGTAACCGGAGGCAGATGTCCTAATTAGAGGGAATCTTCTCTGAGTTCCTGTTTTAAGGTCAGAGTAATCACTTAAGCCTCAGCCGCTGCATTGCTTTCTCTGGAAAGGGCTGGCGTGCTGTGAGAGTTCAAATCTTGTGATGCAGATGCAAGATTACATTATATTGCAGGAAATGTGCTCAATAAATATGAGAGAACATGGGGAGGAAGCCAGAGAAGCCTGAGGGCTGTTAGACTCCAGTGCTGATCTGACCTTGGATGCGGGGAATGGACTATATGCACCTTAGGTTGCTATCTATGTCTTGGGAATTTCCACAAGGCTCTTGGAAAATGTCCAAGCAATCAGATATTTAAAGGCACCATCTTATCCCCACTATGCTCACTCACTGGCAAGAAAGTGGCCTAGGGATCATTGTGACTTAGATTCCAGAGTGCCGTTACTGGAGATATATAGGTGAGTTATACAAGCCAGTAGGCAAAGGCTGCTTTCTCATGGCCTGTCCATGTAAAAGCTGTGACATGCTGTCTGTTTATGTATCTTTACTATTGGTTTAGCCAGATACATTCTGTAGATATTTTAGAATTCTAATAGTAGTGTTCATTGAGACTTTTTGATGAATTGGGCATGGTGGTACACATCTAATTCCAGCAATCAGGCAAGAAGGTCACCAAGTGTTTGCAGCCAATCCCAACTAGCCAGTTCATGAGAAACTTAGTGAAACCTGTCTCAAAAAATATCTTCAACAATTGTTCAATGAGCACTCGTCGGCTCTGAACGTTGCTGAGACCGAGATCCATAAAGGAATCAGGGATGACGTATTCAAGTTAGAACCGTGTCCACACACTTAAGTGAGATTGTAGTAGAATGGGCTGCCGGGCAGACGTCCTAGAAACTACCCAGTGCACTTTCACATTGGTAATTTCTGTGGTCTGGGGCTGAAGTGATAAGGGAGCAAGTAAGAACTTAAGACTTCAGGGGAGAGCTACTACAAACATCTTCCATGCTTTAGGTAGGAATCATGACCTGGGTAATGCTTGGGGTCTGCTCACACAGATGTAGTCATACTTTAAATACTCTACCTTTGTGTTCCCTTTTGCTTTTTTGTTTTGTTCTGTCTTTGAGAAAAAGTCCTGCCCTGCAGTCCTGGAGGCTGATCTGAATTCCCCGTATAGACTGACCTCAGCCTGCCACCCTCTTCCTGTCTCTGCCTTCCCAGTGCTTAGATTACAGGCATGTGCCCCATGCCTGACTTCTGTTCTTTTTTTTTTTAATGTTTATTTATTACTTCAGGTTACATCTCCACTACAGTACCCTCTTTCCACCCCTCCCAGTCCATCCCTCCTACCCTCTTTAAAGTAGAATTTGTATATCATTGATTTGAACCTATGAGGTTTTTTTTTCCTTTTGTGTGTGTGTGTGTATGTGTGTATATGTGTTACATTTTTTTGTAAGTGTGCTTCCTGTAGGTACACTTGTGAAGGTCAAAGGTCAACCCCAAGTATCTTCTTCTAAAATTACATTTATTACTAGTGTGTATGTGCATATGTGCATGCCATGGCGTGTTGGGAGAGATCAGAGGACAGTCTGTGGGAATCAGTCCCTGCCTTCCAGCTTGTGGGTGGGTCCAGAGATTGAATTCAGGTCAGCAAACATCAGCACATCAAAAAGTACCTCTACCCACTGAGCTGTCCTGCAGGCAGTCCCTCCACCTTGTATTTTGAGACGAGGTCTCTCACTGAACCTGGAACTTTCCCATTTCAAGGACTGGCTAGCAGCTCTTGGAACCTAACTGTCTCCATCTCCCCGGGCCTCTAAGCACTGGGGTTTACAGTGAGAAGTGTCTGATGAGAAGAGGACATCAGGTCCCCTGGGACTGCAGTTATAGATGGTTGTGAGCCACCATGTGGGTCGTAGGAATCAAACCCAGGTCCTCTGGAAGAACAGCCGGTGCCCTTAACCACCGAGCCACCTCTGCGGACAGTGTGAGTGCTGGCGGTCCAGGCACAGGCACTGATGTTTGCCCCCCAAGCACTTTATGCAACGAGCCTTCCTCCCAGCATCTTTTCCCAAGAGAGAATTAAAAAGCTCAAGATTTTCCTCTAACCAGTGCTTTACCCAAGTGTCACAAAATTTGTTGTGTTCTTGGGGCTTGTTTTGAGTTTTGAGACAGGGTCTCACTTCGTAGTTCTGACTGGCCTGGAATTCACAGAGACTCATCCGCTTTCTAGAGTGCTGGGATTAAATGTGTGTACCACTGGGTTCCACGTACATTGTGTTTTCTTTTTAAACTTAAACCTGTATTTCTTAATTTGTTAATTTTTTTTTGTTTCATGTGCATTGGTGTCTTGGCTACATGTATGTCTGTGTGATGGTGTAAGTTACAGACAGTTTTGAGCTGCCATGTGTTTGCTGGGAATTTATCCAGGGTCCCCTGGAAGAGTAGCCAGTGCTCCTAACCACTTAGCCATCTCTCCAGCCCCTATTTCCTAATTTTTAAAAGTTCTTCTTTAGTAATGCATTGTATGTAACTGTGTTTAACTACCAAGTATTAGGGAATTTTTCTCTATGTCTTCAATATTGATTTCTAGTTCAATTCCCTTGCAGTCACAGAACAGTCATTATTTCAGTTCAGTTAAATACAAAGATTCTTTAGAGTGTCTGTCATAGTGAGAATGCTAAGGTACCTGGAAGAGTTATGTATTGTGCTTCCTGTCCTCTCAAACACCCCTGTCCAAGGCCTGGACAGATTGCTCAGTGGTGGTTTACAGCCACTTGTCACTTCAGTCCCAGGAGATCCAATGTCCTCATCTGAGGTACTACATGCACATGACCCACAGACATACATGCAGGCAAAACACTCATACACACAGAGACATGTGAAAAATATTTGCCTACTCCAAAGTTAAAAGATTTTCACCTGTGTTTTCCTTTCTTCAGAAATCTTATAATATTAACTTGTACATTTAGTGATAGTTCTGTTTTGAGTTGTGTTCTGTGAAGTTAAGGTTCATTTCTTCATAAACATCCAGTAAAGCTGTCTTTCCCTAACACCCCTGATGAAAAGAATCTCTCTCACCCCCCCCTCCCATCCTCCCTTCCTCTGTCTCTGTCTCTCTCTTACACACACACACACACACACACACACACACACACACACACACACGTCCACCCTACCCTTACACCAACACCACAATATCTTGATGACTACTGATTTCTAGTAAGTGACATTGTGTTTTTTTTATTTTTCTTGTTGCTTGTTTGAGATATATGTGTCCTGGGTGTATACTAAAAACACTCTAAAATCTAGAATTAAAGTAAAAAGTCAAGTTAATAGATGGACTTTTGTTCTCTATTAGATCTTTCTGAATTTGGCCATAATTTCTGTGTAAGTTTAGTGTAGAAGTCTTCCTTTTTACTTATTTATTTTTTTAAAAAATTACATTCATTTATTACTTCAAATTACATCTCCCTCACGGCCCTCTCCCTCCACCCCCTTCTTTTTTTCTTTCTACATTTGATCCTATGTTTTTTAACCTTTTCTGATATAAGTTAGAGTGGAAATTTGTTACCCCCCCCCATGCATTGTTATACTATTTTATTTCTGGATGATTTCTTAACTTTTTTTAAACATTTTACTGAAAATTTACACTGTGACCTGTGTCCTAGTTAGTGTTTCTGTTGCTGTGATGAAACACTGTGACCAAAACAACGTGGGGAGGAAAGGGTTTATTTGATATGCTTCCATGGCACTGCTAATAGCTGAAGGAAGTCAGGACAGGTACTCAAAGAGAGGACAGAAACCTGGAAACAGGAGCTGATTCAGAGGTCATGGAGGGGTGTTGCTTACTGGCTTGATGCTCATGGCTTGCTCAGCCTCTTTCTTATGGAACCCAGGACCACAGCCCAGGAATGACCCCACCCACGATAGGCTGGGCCCTCCCCCATCAAACACTAATTGAGAAAATGCCCTACAGGCGTCCTATACCTGGATCTTATAGAGACACTTTCTCAATTGAGGTTCTCTCCTGTCCAGTGACCCTAGCTTGTGTCATGTTGACATAAAACTAGCCAGCACAGACTTGTGACTCTTGGGTGATGTTATTTTAATGTAGACAATACTTCTCTTGCTTTTCGGTGGCAGGTAGACTTATTGCTTTGTTCTAGTCAGGAACTGGCTGATTCAAAGCTGTCATCACAAGGGCGTGTCTGTTTCCTGACCAATCTTCATCCTAGAGTTTGACCTTCAAGAGTCAAACTCGAGGGCTCAGAAGCGGAGGAGGCAAGGCTGCGAGGTGGCTGCGGTGGCGGCGGAGAGCACAGAGAATGAAACAGCAGTGGGAGAGAAAATACTACAAGTTGGCTGGCAACTGGTAAAGAAGATGCTTTATGTTTGTGCCCGGTGCCTGTGGGGTCTGTGATGGAAATGATGGCCGGCTGTGGTGAAATTGATCACTCAGTAAATATGCTTCCTACAAATAAGAAGGCAAATGACTCGTGTTCCAACCCTGCACCTTCCCTAACAGTTCCTGAGTGTGCCATCTGCCTGCAAACGTGTGTTCATCCAGTCAGTCTGCCCTGTAAGCATGTTTTCTGTTATCTGTGTGTAAAGGGCGCTTCATGGCTTGGGAAGCGATGTGCTCTTTGTCGACAAGAGATTCCTGAGGATTTCCTTGACAAGCCAACCTTACTGTCACCAGAAGAACTCAAGGCTGCAAGTAGAGGGAATGGTGAATATGCATGGTATTATGAAGGACGGAACGGGTGGTGGCAGTATGACGAACGCACTAGCCGGGAGCTGGAGGACGCTTTTTCCAAAGGTAAAAAGAATACAGAAATGCTCATTGCTGGATTTCTGTATGTGGCTGACCTTGAAAACATGGTTCAGTATAGGAGGAACGAACACGGACGCCGCAGGAAGATTAAGCGAGATATAATAGATATACCAAAGAAGGGGGTGGCTGGACTCAGGCTGGACTGTGACGCTAACGCTGTAAACCTAGCAAGAGAGAGCTCTGCCGACGGTGCGGACGGTGTATCAGCTCAGACTGCAGCCCCTGTTCAGCCTCCAGTGCCGTCTTCTACAAGGCCCCTGACATCGGTCGACAGCCAGTTAAGCAGCCCTGTAACACCGTCCCCTGGTGCAGGCACTTCAATGCAATACTCTTTTGCTCGTTTACAGCTCAGTGGAGACAGCACAGCTGAAAGGAGTCATGGGGGTGAAGGAGAAGAAGACCGAGAATCACCATCTTCTGGCCGAGCACCAGACACCTCCGTGCAGGAAATCGAGTTGGATGCTAGTAGTGACGACAGTGAGGAGGCCCCAGTGGTTCCTGCACAGCACTCCTTGACCCAGCAGAGACTTTTGGTTTCAAGTGCAAACCAGACAGTAGCTGAACGATCAGACCGATCAGGAACTGACCGATCGGTAGCAGGGGATGGGACCATGAGTGTTGGTGTCAGATCCAGAAGGCCTGATGGACAGTGCACAGTGACAGAGGTTTAAACAATGTCTGCAGTGTCACACTCAAGGGTCAAATGGATACCTGTAAATTTCTGCCCACATAACATTATACTCATGTGTAGTAGTGCATTGTGGGAGTTGGGGTGGGAAGGGATGTGGGAAGGACAGACCTGAAATTAAAAAATGTCTAACATGTCTCTGCAGAAGTTTATTTAGTATGAGGAATTGGGGTGTTGATAGTTGAGAGCTGTTCAGTAATACCACAATTTTCTTGACATCTGTTTACTTTATAGTGTATTTTTTTAAGTCTTTACTTCTTTTGGCCAGTATGTACCTGTGCATTAATGGTCCTAATCTGATTCTGCACTACCTTATTTTTCTGCATGGATTGGTATAAAATCATTACTAAAATTTGGCACCTGTGAGATATCATATCTTTATAAGCTGGAAGCTTGATGTGGAAACCAGGTGTGAGTCTGGGATGGAAAAATAGACTAACAACTTTACAGTTGGTCTTACTGAGACAGAAGTGTAAAGCTGCAGCTAATAAGTCATTTCAGACTCTTAACACACTTCATGGCGTTCCTTTCTATAAGGTTTGCTGTCTTGTCCTTGTAGTTTGAGGTTTCTAGGTCTGCATTTTTCTTTTTGATTAAAAACACTTTATAATTTAATAAATACTAGAGTTTACCAAAAAAAAAAAAAAAAAGAGTCAAACTCGAATCCTGGGTTGTCTACCAAAACTTTTTACTATGCTGTCGAGAGCGCGGTCTCAATCCAAATCCCGACACCTCCTTCTCTGGGAAGGGAGTCGTGTGACCAGGTTACGGCACTCGCAACCCTACACGGTCAAATGGCAAATAATTGGCAGTAGACAAGCAGAGTATAATTATATTTATTAAATAT
Source organism: Lophiomys imhausi (assembly GCA_907164525.1). Taxonomy (NCBI): domain Eukaryota; kingdom Metazoa; phylum Chordata; class Mammalia; order Rodentia; family Muridae; genus Lophiomys; species Lophiomys imhausi. The sequence goes on along the minus strand of CAJQZJ010033983.1, from coordinate 664,974 downwards.
GTATATTATTATTTAGTTATATATTATTATCATACTCCTCTTCCTGAATATTCTCCTGATATTGAGTCACACACACACCGCACGGCAAGCAGGGCTATCAATATTAAAGCAACAATATAAATCCACCACATTTCCTATCCCTTATTCCAAACATTTATACCACCTGGTAAGAAGTCCTCAGGTGGAGCTTGAGGTTTCTTCCGGCAGAGGAACGGGCTAACAGCACCGTGAGTGGGACTGCGCCGTCGTCTGTCACTTGGTCGTAGCTTATATACTATTTTTGCGTCACACCCATTATACTTATCAGTATCCACTTAGCTGCACTCCAATTTGGCTTCTTAAGATACTTAGGGGCTTCACACCCTCTTGTCTATACTCCTGCAGGCATGCACCAGACTCATTATATATGCCTAAGTTTTAATAGTGTCCCATCAAGCTTTGAATGCTGCTGGAAGCTGCCCTGCCTCTCCCCCTCCAGATTGCTACTAGCTTTGGCATCGACCCTGTGGGAAATATCAAATGCTTGAGGCTCCATCTCCTCTTCTGCCTTTTCTCTTATAATGCGTATAACAATCGTGGTCATGTTCTGATGCCTTTAACTCATGCTTACTTCTAAGATGTGTGTGTGTGCGAGAGTAGCTGGTCCAGCAAGCCATCGCCCAATTGCCCGCCCTCTTCCCTCTTCTCCAGTGGTCCAGCCCATCCTCCGCTGAGTGTAACACTGTTCTGCATGTCTGCTCAGTGCTGCGTTCACAGCACCTGTGGTAAAGCCCAGTACAGACAAAGTCTATAGGCATTTGGGATTAAATAATTGATTAATATTTTATTTGAGATGACATGAAAATTCAAAAGAAAACCTCTTTTTTTGTCATTTCCCCAGGCCTTTGCTGAACACAACTGAGGTGAATTCTAAACTAGAGCTCAGAACCACTGTTAAAAACTGTCTTAAAATTTTTTGTTGACAATGATTTCCCACCTCTTTCACTTTTAAATATTTTGTTTTTATTTTATATGTATTAGTATTTACCCTACATGTGTGTATGTGCACCATATGTGTTCCTGGTGCCCACAGCCCCTAACAGGATTTTCAGATGCCCTGGAACTGGAGCTGTGGATGGTTGTCAGCTGCCTTGTGGGTTTGGGAACCTAACTTGGGGCTTCTGCAAGAGCAGCCTGTGCTCCCAACCACTGAGCCATTTCTTCAGCCCTTTCTTTTTCTTATTGATGTTTCCTCACGTTATGAAGTGCATCTTTTGTTTTTATTTCCCCATTTTTAAATGGCTTATTTTCTTAGTCTTCTAACCAGAAAGAGCTTTTAAGAGAAAAAAAATTTAAGTGATAATAAGGGCACTGTAATTAGTGTTTTACTTAATTTGTTTATTGGTTTTGTGTTTTGAGACAGAGTCTCATGAGATAGTTCAAGTTGATTCTGATCCTGCCTCAGCTTTCCAAATACAGGATTACAGTATGTACTGCCAAGTCTAGCTTTTGAGTTAACATTTTAAGAAAACAAAATGTTTAGAAATAACTATGTTCATAAGTTTTGTTATAGGAGTTCTATCAGTGAATACAAACAAGAGAAGATTGTTCTTAAAGAAGTTGAAATGAAAAAATATCCTAAGAATTCCATTTGCCCAGTGTGTAAATGCTTACCTGTTCTTGTCCTCTTTCTTTCTTTAGGGCCATTTTAAGTGCCAGGTCTAGCTATTTTGCTGCAATGCTGAGTGGCTGCTGGGCCGAAAGCTCCCAAGCGTGTGTTACTCTTCAAGGGTAAGTAAGCATAATATTGAAGAGGCATCGTGACTGTGATTACAGATGACACGTACCCAAAGCATTCTTCCTTGTGTGTTCAGTAAAATGTGTCTGTGTGGTAGAACTCCACCATGATATTCTCTGAAACAAAAGGCAGTAGAGATCTAGTAATAGAGATTGTGTGTGTATCTGCTCAGGTACTGTAACAGAACACCAGAACTGGGTGACTATAATAACAAACCTGTGTTCTCACAGTTCAGGGTGTCAGCTAGGCTTTCCTTGGGTTGTGGACCTCTGCTCACTGTCTCATGTGGCCTTTGCTGCTTGTTTGTCTGAGGTGTCTCTAAGAATGCTAATCCTGTCCTACCTAGGCTCTATTCCCTGGCTTAAGGTAAGCTTATTTTATTTCTTAGTGCCCTCATATCTTCAAACTAAAGGTTAGAGTTTTACCATCTGAATTTGGGGAGGACATAGTTAGTTCATAATGGGTACATTCAGATTATGGGATATTTTAAATGGCAGGCTTAAAACTTTATTATCCTGAGGGTAATGGGAATGAAAGTGTAGATCTGTTGGTGACATTTCTGTTATCACTGTTGAAATATAGCTTGGAGGATTGGAGAGATTTCTCAGTGGTTAGAGGCCTTCCTGCTCTCCCAAGAACTCCAGGGCAGTTCCCAGCACCCTTGTTAACATCTCACAAATGTGTGTGACTCCAGCTCTGGGGATTGGATGTCCTCTTCTAGATCTTATGGGCACCAGCACACATAGGCACATAAACAAAAATTTTAAAATCTTAAAACCACTTGAAAGATATGTCTATCAGAGGAATGGAATCTCTTCCTTTGAGATGAATTTAAAAAGTCCTCTTAGCATAGGACATCAAAAACAACATCACAAGTGTTACAGCTGGATCTTGAAGTAGATCTATTTCCAGCCTCTGGAGGAATTGTCACACTGATTTCCATAGTGGCTGTACAAGTTTGTTCTCCCACTGGCAATGAATAAGTGTGTCCCATTCCCATGCCAGTCCCCAGACCCTTGGGCCCTCCACCTCACCCTAACCCTGGCCCCGAATCCTTGCCGGCATGATATGCCATTTCTTTTATTAATCTTGACCATTCTGATGGGTCAGAATGGTGTCAAAATTTCAAAGTAGTTTTGATTTGTATTTCCCTGATAACTAAGGAAGGAGGTTGAACATTTCATTTTTTTTCCCAGCCATTCATCTTTTGTGAACTCTCTGCTTTGTTCTACATTGTATTTGTTCTTAAATAGGGTCATTTGTTTTCTTGATGTTCAGTGTTGCTGTTTATATGTTACAAATATTAACCCTCTGTCAGATATGTAAGTGGTAAAGATCATTCCCATTCTGGACCCTGCCAGTTTGTTTGAGGGATAGTGTCCTTTGCCATGCAGAAGCTTTTCAGTTTCGGGAGGTCTGTTTATTACTTGTTGTTCTTCATGCCTGTGTTATTGGTGTTCTGTTCAAAAAGTCTTTTCCTATGCCAATGAGCTAAACCCTACTCACCACTTCATCTTCTCTCAGATTCCGGATTCAGGGTATCTGGCCTTATGTTGAAGTCCTTGATTTATGTGGAGTTGAGGTTTGTGAAGAGTGACATACAGGATCTGTTTTCATTCTTCTGCATACAGTCATCCGTTTTGACCAGCATCTGTTGAGGATGCTGCCCTTTCCCAGTGTGTAGTTTTGACTTCTTTTTAAAAACAAGGTATCCATAAGTGTGTAGACTCACATCTGGGTCTTCAGTTCGATTCTGTCGATCAGTGACTGTTTTTATTACTCTAGCTCTGTAGTACCATTTGAGATTGAGGATGATTGAGATTGAGTAATATTACTCCAGCAGTTCTTTTATTATTCAGGTGTGTTTTGCTATCCTGGATTTTTTGTGTTTGTGTTTGAAGTTTAGGATTATTTTTCCAATTTCTGTGAGGAATTGTTGGAACTTTGATGGGGAATTCATTGAATCTGTAGATTGATTTCGGTAGGGTGCTCTGCACCTTTAGCTTTGAACTGTTTTATATTTTTCAAGAAACCTCTAAGTTTAGCTATAAGAATAAAAGCAAGGAAGTTGTTTTATTTATCAGTCTTCCTCATTTATAAACTTCTTACCCTTATGAACTGCTAAGATCAAGTATTCATATATCTAAGCTTTTAAAGATGAAGCTTGTTCGTTGAGAAATCAGGCAAGAAGAAAGACAAGTGGCATCAACTACTGGTTATCTAACCCTTCTTACCTGTAATTCTCTGCCCTTCATAGTGGAAGTTATAGATATTTCCTCTTGTTATGGTTCAAGCTCTATTGATATGTTTTAGTAGCTTATTCATTGGAAACTCAAATAAACATTACCAAATTAGTTTCAAAGAGTCATTTGAATAAGCAATCTATCCCCCCCGCATTAATTTCACCTGCACCCAGTTTGTACTTGGGTTTTGAGGATTGAAACTCAGGCCCCTGGACTAACCACTGAGAAGCCTTCCCTGCTTCCTTTATGTAGATTAAAATGCAATTGTGTCTGACCTTGAAGAAAGAACATGGTATTTTCATGATATTACTCAGAGATATTATATACATGATATTTTTCAAGAGTAGAGTCCTATAATCATAATTTCATTAATGCCTTAAAGTTGGAAGGGAATTCTGCTGAGAGGAAGAGAAAAATGGGCTTGAACCACAGACCAACACTTCCATGAAGGAACTTCAAGCATTTCCATTTTTATGAATCAAAGACATGCCGAGGTGGCTTTGGCTGTGAAGTGTGAATTTGAAATTTTTCATCTCCTTTGACTTTGGGGGATTATATAAATCATATTTCTCTTCTACCTAAAATCCTTCCATGTCTCTCATCAGAATAAGAATTAAAACCAACTATTGTAAGACCTGTGAGACTGTGTCCGGTCTAATCCCAGGCATCTTCCCTATTTTACATCTTTCTTGTTAGTCGTTCATCCTGTAAGTTTATTCCTGTTGCGGAATTTGTGGACCTTCTGTCCCCTCAGCCTATGAAATTTTACATGTCCAACCTCTTCTCAAGCTTAACGTCCCAAACTGCTCCACTTACTGTAGCTTTGCCCCAATCCCTCGGTTGCTGTCTCTTCCTGTCACGTGTCCTGTTGTCTTTATGGCACTTTTTACTTTCTGGTTTGTTTTCACATGTATGTATATATTTATTTTATTTGTTTTTATGTATACGGATGTTTCACTTGTTTTTATGTGTACAGATGTTTCACATGCCTGTATGTCTCTGTACCACATGCATGCAGTATCTAGGGTGGTCAGAGAGGGCATTGACTCCCGTGGACGGGAATCACAGAAGGTTGTGAACTGCCATGCAGGTACTGAAAGTTGAACCCTGGTCCTCTGGAATAGCAACCAGTGCCCTTAACTGATCTTAACCATCTCTGCAGAGTCCTTCACTTATATCACCAGTTCTCAACCCATGGGTCACAACCACGAAAACACAAATATTTACTATAATTTATAGTAGCAAAATTACAGTTATGAAGTAGCATCAAAAATAACATTATGGCTGCAGGTCACCACAACGTGAGGAACGGTATTAAAAGGCCGCAGCATTTGGAAGGTTGAGAACTGCTCACTACCTTGGGCTGTAAGCCTCTAAGTCTAGAATAGAGCCCGCTATTTAAAAATTGCATGATTGACTCACAGATGGACAGATGGGTGGGACAATGAAGTCCCTCTGTTCCCATCACCCATGTACAGGAACTTGAAACTAAAAAGCATGGAGTTGAGATGGTAGGGCGTGGCCAGCTGGACCTTGGACCTGTGTGTTTTTTACCAGTTCTTTTCTTTTAACTGAATACACTAACATTCTCATCTTGTACAGGTGTTTGTCCGGTTACATTTCAGCCGGAATAGCTCTTTAAATCTGCCCACTTAGCTGTGCTATTGGACTCACTTGTTGTTTTCTGAGTGAAGACAATGGCAGTGGAGGAGGAGAGCCATCGCACACAGTGCACACCTTCACCAGTGATGTGTGCGGGATTGCAAGCGGTCAGTTTAGAAAATGAGGAAGTTCATTTCTGTTGGAACAGCTGCTGCAGAAAGCTGGAGTGTGTGATAAAGAATTGTACAGCAAGCCAAGAAATTTGGACCCTGAGCTTGTGGAACTCTGTGGGGTATTGTAAAAGATTTGCTTCATTTTGAAAAATCATTGTAACTGCAATGTAGGAAATAGAATCCAAATAGACTTTCAGCAGGAAGTCTGTGATAAGGATGTAGATGGGAGAAAGTCAAAGGCTAAACAAGGCAGTAAGAGGAATACATTCGGCAGAGTTAAGGATATTCTTCACATTGTAAACGACAGGGTACAGTGAGGGGAAGGATTCAGATCACCCTCAGGGGCTCTCTTAGTTACTTTTCTGTTGCTGTGAAGAGACACCGAGACCAAGACATCTTACTTATACAGGCATTTAATTGGTGCTGGCTTACAGTTGCAGAGAGAGCATCAGTGAGTCTCTGACCATGTGGTAGGGAACATGGTGCCAAGCAGGCAGACAGGCATGCTGTTGGAGCAGTAGCCGGGAGCTCGCGGTTGATCCACAGCAGGAAGCGGAGAGAAAAGAGAGAGAGGCTGAACCTGGGCCTGGGCTTTTGAAATCTCAAAGCCCATCCCCAGTGACATTTCTCCAACAAAACCACACCTCCTAATTTTTCCTAAACAGTCCACCAACTGGAAATCAAACATTCAAATATATGAGCCCATGGGGCCAGTCTCTTTCAAATCACTACAAATCTCACCTTGCTATCTAGGTGAATATCAATGAGAGTTAAGTTAGAGAGACAGACAGTCTGAGCCTGAAGCAGGAGGATCACCAGCTTGAAGCCAGCCTGGGTCACACTGGACCAGGCCAGCCTAACTTGCACAGTGAGATTCTGACTTCAAATGAGTAAGAGTGGTATAGAGAAGGAGGGGAGAGAGAGAAGGAAAGAGGAGAAGAGATACGAAAGAAAGGAGGGGAGGAAGGAACAGGAAGAGGGGAGGGCTTACCGAAATCCTGCTTTGCTGTTCTGGTCCAAAACTGGTGATTTCTTTTACTGCTGGATGTTTCCCAAAAGTGCCAGTAGAAAAGGACACCCCAGAGACCTGGTCAAACTGGTTTTATAGGAGACCAACTCTGAAAGTAATCCATTAATCCTCATGAGTGTACAGCCTGAAACACTTGGCTGTATCTTTAATGTCCTATAGTGGGGATTAAATTTCAACATGAATTTCAGAGAGAACAAACCGTGTTTAGACCATACCAGAGGTCACCAGTTCAGAGTCAATAAATCATATAATTACTATAAAAGTAAATTCTTTACGTCATACTTTTGTGCTTTTACCCAATTCAGACAGCAGCCAAGCTAGAGACCGTAATTAAGTTGTAATTAAGAAATTTCTATTGTAGCAAGGACCCTTCTAATGAACAAAGGTGTTCATTTCAAGTAAACCCAGAGGCTGTTTATCAAAGGTGCTGAGGAGAGAGAGAGAGAGAGAGAGAGTGTGTGTGTGTAGTGCTGGAAATGGAATCCAAGGGCTTTGTATATTCTCTTGTTACTGAGCTACATTACCAGCAGTGGACAGGCCTGAATAAATTAGAGATTTGGACAACAACCTCTAACGTCCCTTCTAACTCAAGAAATCTGGAAGAAGATGCAGAAAAGGCCTTTGACAAAAATCAAACATCCTTTCATGATAAGAAGTCCTGGAGAGGTTAAGTATACAAGGGATATAATAAAAGGGAGTCATTCTAAACAGAGAAATAAAAACCCTCAAAGAATTCCCATTAAAATGAGGAACAAGCCGGGCGGTGGTGGCGCAGGCCTTTAATCCCAGCACTTGGGAGGCAGAGGCAGGCAGATCTTTGTGAGTTCGAGGCCAGCCTGGTCTACAAAGTGAGTCCAGGACAGCCAGGGTTACACAGAGAAACCCTGTCTCAAAAACAAAAGCAAAAACAACAAAAAAAAAAAAAAATGAGGAACAAGACAAGGGCGGTCACTCACTCTGCATGCCAGGTATGGTTCTTGGAGTGTCAGCTACACCAGACAACTGAAGGATGGATAGGAAAGGAAGAAGCCAAAGTGTCTTTATTTTGAGACAATATGATTTTTTACTTAAATGTCCCCAAAGACTCTATGAGGAAACATTCACAGCTGATAAACACCTTCAGCAATGTCCTGGAACACAAAACTAACTCACAAAAGTCAGTAGCCTTCCTATGTACGTGTGGCAGACAGACTGAGAATGAAGTCAGAGCAACAGTAACTTTTACAATACCCTCCAAAAATATCCTATGGTAACTCTAACCAAGCAAATGAAAGACTTGTATAATAAAAACTTCAAGGCACTGAAGAAAGAAATTGAAGATGCTAGAAGGTGGATGCTCAGGAATTGGTAGGATTAACATAGTAACAACAACAACAAAAAGGCCATGCTACCAAAAACAATCTATAGATTCAACATAATCCCTCATAAAAATTCCAACACATAACAAGTTCTTAACAGAAATTGAAAAGATATTCTTTAACTTCATATGGAACATGCACACACATACATAAACAGATTTGCTGAAATAACCCTGAAAATAGAAGTACTGTATCACTGCCCCCAATTTCAAGTCATCCTCCAGAGCTATACTAATAAAAATAGAGTAGTATTGGTATTTTAAAACCACATTGATCAATGTCCCACATAACTGCAGACACCTGATTTCAGACAAAGAATCCGAAACTACACATTGGAGAGAAGACAACGTCTTCACCAAGCGCTGCTGTTCAAGCTACAGGGCTGCATGTAGAAGAATGCTAAAAGATCCATATTAATCATCCTACTGAAAACCAGCTCCAAATGGATCAGACCAGATATCATGAATCTGATGGAAAAGAAAGGAGGGAATAGGCTTGAACTCGTTGGCCCAGGAAAGGACTGTCTAAGCAGGATCCTGAGAGCTCAGGCACTAAGGCCAACAATAAATGGGGCCTCATGAGGCTGTAAAGCAAAGGACACTATCCTTTGAGGAAAAAGGCAACCTACAGAATGGGAAAAGATCTTTTCCAGTTATGCATCTGACATAAAGTTAGTACTTAGCATATGTAAAGAACTAAAAAAAAAAAGTACAAATAACTCAATTTAAAAACAGACTATAGAGCTAAAGAGAGGTCTTAAAAGACAATCCACAAATGACTGAGAAACACTTTTAAAATGTTCAACATCCTTACCCACCAGGGAAACAAACTAAAACCACAGTGAGATTTCACTTTACCCCACTCAGAATGGCCCAGATCAACAAAACAAATGACAGCCTCATGCTGACAAGGATTGGGGGTAAAAGAAACAGTCATCCATTGCTTGTGGGAGCGAGAACTTGTCAACCACTGTGGAGATCAGTGTGCTGTTGCCTCAAAAAGCTGAAAATAAATCTACCAAAAGACCCAAAAACTCTACATCTAACTATAAAGATACTTGCTCATCCATATTCGTTGCTGCTGTACTCATAATTGCCAGAAACCGGAATAGCCTGGACGTCCATCAGCTGATAAGTGGGTAATGACGACGTGGCACACAGGCACACAATGGAATATTGTTTAGCTTTTGGAATGAAATCTGCAGGTGAACGGATGGAACTAGAAACAGTTGTTCTGGGCGAGGTGACCAGACTCAGAAAGACAAACATTGTATGTTTTCTCTTATGTGTGGTTGTTATACTTTATGCTTTAGGTATGTGTGCTTCGTTTAGAGTCATCCTCAGAGGTTAGGTAGCTAGTGAGGGACCAGGGGAGAGGAAGGATCTAAGAGGACTTAGAACATTGTGTTATAAAGAGATAACAGGGAGATTAGAACGGGAATTAAAAGGGTGGTAATAGGAGTGTAGTGTATAAAACACTCCTGCAGCCGTGTAGGCGGTTCAGAGGCTTGGGAACGCCGTCCACTGCTACCTTCCCCTAGGCGGACTGCTGGGCTAGAGCACCTGCAGGCAGAATCTTTGGCTTTGTCCGCCCAAATGCCGGCGCAGTCAGGAAACGCTTTCCCCAGCGGTGAAAACTTCTTTAGGTGATATCAAGACTCCGAGGCCGCTATTTGGTGAAGCGTTATTAAAACTTATTTCACGAAGCTCCTATCCCCCCCTGTGGTTCCCTAAAATCTATGCACACTCGCTCCCGAGATGGGTCCTGGTCCTTCAAAATCAGCCAGTGCGCTCTTTTGAACCATGGGAATTGTGGGCGGGACTCCGGACTCTGACACATTTTATTGGCTGGGATTGGGATGCTGGCAACGCTACATGTGAAAGGGTTCCCAGACTATTGGTACATGCCTAAGCTCACCTATCCGTGTGCTACAGTGAAGACAGGCCTTTGGGTTGTGTTCAGGTGCTCCAGAAAGATGGGGCGGGGAGGACACGGAGAGAGTAAGACTCCATTCCTGCCGAGTTCAAAGGCCCTGAGACCCTGAGATATCTGGGCCTTTGGGTCTACTCAATCTCACTGTTTCCGGGCCACAGAGCTCTCGAGCTACACCCAACATAGGAGGACAGGGCAGGTGCAGAATATGAGAGGTGTCGCTAATACTACAGCCTTTTAAAAACCCAAATGAAAACCTACTTTTCTAGAAGTTTCCATACACACACACACACACACACACACACACACACACACATATATATGTGTATATATATATACACACATATATATATATATATATATATATATATATATGGATTTTAAAAGACTCCATATAATGAGGAAGACAATATTCCCGGTGGATATCATATGATAGCAAATAAAAGCCCCAGTAGTATGAGTGGGTTACATCTTTTTTGAGTCTTTTGCCAAAGAAGTCGCATAGGCCTTCCCAGACGCTAAAGGGTATTGCCGGTGTTATGGTTACCCTCCACAACTTGACAGTAAGACCATATTGCTGAAGACACTGCATACTTTCAGTGTAGAACATGGAAAAATGTAGCCAGTACTCAACTGGAAGCTTTATGTCCACTGGCTAGCTTTCATAGTTCCAGAAGATGCTAAACCTACAACTAGAGGATAAAGTTAATCCTCAGTCTCACCCAGCTATGAACCTTGGAAGCAATAATAATGACCTGCCTGAAAGAGATCCCACCAGTGCAATAGCATCATGAGTGTTAGGGGAGTAACCAACCACTTTTAAATTTTAGTTTAAATCCCACTCCATGAGGTGGAACCCATACCTGACATTGTTAATGATCTTGAGACTAGATAAGTTATGGGGCCTAAGAGAAAATCTTCTACTATTATTGTGCTAAATTACCATAGCAATCAAATACTGCTATGTTTATATGTCAGAGCATTGCTCAGCCCTCATTAGAGAGGCTTATTCTTGCAGTAGGTGGTGATTTACAGAGACCCACAACTGGGCAGCATGCAGGGAGTGAGAGATCTTGGGCTGCTCAGCCCTGAATGGGATGTGCTTATCATACCTCTCCTTTTAAGACTCAGATCTATGCAGAAGAGGACGCAGAACGACTGTAAAGCCAGAAGTAGTGAATGATTTTAAGAAAACATTTCCCAGATACAACAGAGCAGATCCACATACAGATTTACAGAGACTATGACGGCATGCACAAAAGACACAGAAGCTCAAGGCAGATAGAACCACAGCTTGGAGGAGATGAGGCGGGGCACGAAGTCTCACCCCTGCGCGCGAAGCCAGTCACCAGTGGTAACTGCTGGAAGAAGGAAATCAGCTTTCCTCGCTGGAGTGACACTGAGCGCATCAACCACACTCTGGGTTGGGCCCCATGCTCAGGAGCAGTTGACCAGCATAGATCATTCCATGCCGCTTTTTTCTTTTGTGTTTTTTTGTTTTAAGAAAAAAAGAATAGGATATGCCGCTTTTTTCTTTTGTGTTTTTTTGTTTTAAGAAAAAAAGAATAGGA
>CAJQZJ010033983.1:639405-653278 GCA_907164525.1 Lophiomys imhausi | reverse complement strand
CGCTTTTTTCTTTTGTGTTTTTTTGTTTTAAGAAAAAAAGAATAGGAAATTGGGGAGGATCTGGAGGAGTTGGGGGGTGGGACAGAATATGATAAAATATAAATATATTGTATGAAATTCTCAGAAAGCAAGAAAAAGACTTTAAAACATGTAACATTTTTAACTTATATAAAAATCCATAGCTGCCAGAGATATTTTTGTTGTTTTTGATTCTTTTAGATTTATTTTTATTTCATGTACATGAAGTTTTTGCATATATATGTGTGTATGTGTGTTTTGCATATGCATATATATACATATATATATGCAAAATAAGAACAGGGGCACACATACTATGTGTGTGCCTGGTACCTGCAGAGATCGGAAGAGGGTGTTGGATCACCTAGAACTGGAGTTAAGAACGGTTGTGAGCTGCCATGTGGGTGCTGGAATCTGAATCAGGTCCTCTGTAAGAGCAAGTGTCCTTAACCACTGGGCCAACTCCTCAGCCCTTGTTTTATTTTTTGATTCAATTTATTTTTACTTTTTTTTTTTTATTTCACTGTGTAGCCCTGGCTGGTTAAAAATTTGCTAGATAGACAAAGCTGTTGAACTCAAGAGATCTTCCTGCCTCTTCCTCCCGACTGCTGTGTTTAAAGATGTATACTGTCATGCCCAGTCTGGCTGCTGATTTTAAATTAATGATATATTTACATGATATTATTTAAGAATAGAGGTTAGAACTTGAAGATTATGAGAAAATAGAATGTACCATTGATAATAACTAAACCTTAACTTTCTGGATTTGAGAGTTATTTTTTTCTTGCAGAATAACCCATGTAGAAATGAATATTATGATGCATTTTATATATGGAGGGACTTTGGATTTTCCAGACAAAGCTAATGTTGGGTATGTATTACTTTTTAGTATGTCTAAACATAAAAATTACATAGATTTTGTTTTGTTAAACTGTTGTGCAAAGAGTCAATGAAGTAGAAGCTTTACTTTTATTGTCTGTTTTGCTGTGTTTTGATTATATGTGGAGAATATAAAAAAACAATAAGTGTGAGGCTGGAAAGATGGCTCAGTGGTTAAGAGTGTTGGTTGCTCTTGCAGAGGAGCCAGGTTCAATTCTCAGTACCCACATGGAGGCTTACAGCCATCGGTAGCTCCAGTTCCAGAAGATCTTGTGCCCTCTTCTGGCCTCCAAGAGCATCAGGCACAGGCATGTGGTATACAGACATATTTACAGGCAAAACACTCATGTACATAAAATACATTTAAAAACATTACAGCCCTTAAGCACTTTCCTTTGTTCTGTGTGTCAGTGAGATGTGAGGGAACTCAGGACATCTCCAAGTTCTCTCTCCCCTCTTGCCACAAAGCAGGTCCCATGTCAGTGCTGTAACTCTGACCTATGTATGTAAAACAAAATGTTAAAGTTATAATTCACATTTGTGTCTGGACATACTATCTTGTTAAGAAATCATTATGTGTTATACTTCGATTTTACATTTGAGAGTAATCAGTTAATATCTGTTTATTTTAGTCAGATACTGAATGTGGCTGATATGTATGGACTGGAAGGATTAAGAGAAGTCGCGATCTATGTTTTGAGAAGAGACTACTGTAATTTCTTCCAGAAGGTAATCATTAATTCTAACAAATCACCAGTTATTATGTATTAGATTTTGAACTTTGAATGCAATGATGCTTTAAAATGTCACAGTTTAATTAATAAGCACTCTTTTGAGAAATAACTTATAAATAAGAGAAATATTCTTATAAAAATCAGAAATTAGCTGTAATCATTTAAACAAAACTCAACTTGATGTGGGAATTTATTGACCGTATGTAAAGAATCCTGTATAAATCAAACACAGTGCAGCGAGGACTCACATTGCATTTGTCGTAAGAGAAAGAAGAGCTGTTGCCGTCTTCATCTGTCCTGGAGCCCCACGAAGCCTTTCTACCCCTCTGCCGTGCCTGGACACTTTCCTGGGCGGAGGAGCACAGCCTGCTTCTGATGAAGTTTGAACCAATGTGTTTTAGTTTACACAAATTTACTCTCTACAGAAAGGTCCTACACTGTGCATTTTAAGCCCAATTTTTACATTAGTGTTAGATTCATCATTTTTTAGTATCCTTTGTGAAAGTTAGTTAACTCATCTATTTATGTTTTTGTTATTTTGTAAATTTTCTATAATTTATTGACCATCTACTTATTTAATGACGAGGAACAACTCTTAAAAGAATTGATTAGATTTCTTTCTTATTAGGTACTTGATGCACTCTAACCCATTGTCTGACTTGTAATTTGGTTATTTTTAAAACATTTAAATCAGTTTTTAGGTCCGGTAGGACTTCTTCTCTGTCCGTGATTTAGAGTAAAGTGAAGGATAGTCCCTCTGTCTTAGTTTCTGCTTAACCACATAAGGTTATCATACCTCTGCCAGACCCCTTCCCTTGGAATTAGACCCAGAGGATGGAAGAGTGGAAGCCTGGGCCGTGCCCTGCCCACTTCCACCTCCCAGCCACATAGTCAGTGATAAGAGCAGGCTTGCGTCAGGGATTCTGAAGCTCTGCAGCAGCACTCCACTGGAGAAAGGAGGATTGTACAGACGTGGTTAAAGCAATACTTGGAGAAATCAGTTTGTGTTAATGTCTCTTCTGAGCTGAGACTTCGTAAGAAGCTGACTACATCTGTTTATGTTGAAAAGTCTTTCTAAAAATAATCTTTACACACAAGTGCCTCTGTTTTAATATGTTCACAAGTATATGAGTTAAATGTAGCTTCTCGCATTGTACTTCCAAGAATCCACTTAGTGTTTTTAACTGGACAGATCATTTGGTGATACTTCAGTGAATTTGAGGGCAGGACACCTCACACGATGGTGTGAGAACCTCAGCACCACACTAAGAACCACAAAAAACTGTGCACTTCTTAGTTTGAAAAGTGCAAATTTCTAAAAACAAACGAAGTATTTGTTTCTATTAAAACCCTGGAAGTCGGCTCTGTTTATTTGGCTCTCCATTCTGGGAAAGGTTCACCACATTTACTGCAGACTGTGTTGCTGTGATAATGAGTATTTGAGATAATTCCTCCTTCTGCTTAGTAATTCTTAAAATTACTGCCTTTGTAGACTTTAGTATATAGTTTTATAAATGAAGTTTTGAATGTGTTACCATTTTTAACTTTTAGTCTTCAACTATGCATCACAGTGATTGGCTTCCACAGGCAAAACACCCACAGACATGAAGATAAAGGAATAAGCCGGGCAGTGGTGGTAGTTTAATGGCTTTAATTCCAGCACTCGGGAGGCAGAGGCAGACAGATTTTTGTGAGTTTGAGGCCAGCTAGGACAGCCAAGGATACACAGAGAAACCCTGTCTTGAAAATGAGTGAATGAGTGGTGGCGCACGCCTTTAATCCCAGCACTTGGGAGGCAGAGGCAGGCGGATCTTTGTGAGTTCGAGGCCAGCCTGGTCTACAAAGCGAGTCCAGGACAGCCAGGGCTACAAAGAAAAACCCTGTCTCGAAAAACCAAAAAAAAAAAAAAAAAAAAAAGAAAATGAGTGAATGAACGAATGAAAATTTGAAATTAATATGCAAAGTAAAATATTTACATGTATCTTCTATGTATTTTTAGACAGGGTCTCATGAAGCCTGGGCTGGCCTCAAGCTCTTTGTGAAGCTGAGCATCACCTCCTCAGCTCTGGGACTTGCAGGCTTACACCCTTACTCTGGTTTATGCTGGGTTTTGAGCCCACTGCTTCATGCGTTTTAGACAAGCTCTCTCTGCCTACCCAGCTACACCCCACACCTACATTTGGTTCTTCAACACTGACATGATACTTTTCTAACAGTTGAAAAGTCAAGTTAATAGCAGGTCATAATTTTAAAGTTTGAAAATGCTGACTCAGTTTGAAGGAAACACTTTAAAAGAAGCTTTACTGTACTCCTAGAGCAGAGAATATTTGAAAATATACTTTAGTAATAGATTATTGATCATCTTTAATATTCTATAAACTCCTAACTGCAACTAACAAATGAGTGTTGGTTTTCTCAGGTTGTCAGGTATAAGAGAGGGCACAGTGAAGCCACCTGACTAGACCTCTCCTTGGGCGGAAAGAAAGGTTTATGGGAAACATGAAAGTGCTGCATGAGGTCTCTCAATAGGGGGTCCACAGCTGCTGTGGAGAGACTAGGACAAAAAAAAAAAAAAAAGCAGGGAAAGCATCCCCAGTTATAAAGAACAGGCAGCTCTGGCGAGGTGGACATTGTCAGCTGGAACAGCCTGGAAGTTCAGCGTGACCATGGGGGCTGGGTGGGGTTTGCAGGCCACTGGAACCCTGGTGGCTTTGATATGTATTAATGGGACCAGCAGGGATCCTAGGAGCCTTCAGATGGGGGTGGAGTGTTGGCTGTGTCAGCTTTCTAAGGAGTGCTGAGCAGAGGCTTTGGTGTGTCCCAGCAGTCCTTCTGTGAACCCTGGTAGAGGCCAGCCTGTACCGAGTCCAGACTGCTGTTCTGTGACACAGCTGGGACATTGCCTTTTGGGGGTTGGAGTTTGGACCTAGTATTAGGTGCTTGGAATCAGGCCTTTCGGACTGGCTTCTGAGTGACACTCAGTGATATGTTTAGGCTTCCACTGCTTTGGTTTCGGTGTGAACATGCCATTGTGTACAATTCACCTACCCTCCTCATCCCCAGTGAAGAGCTTCTTGCTGCTGTCAGGATTTTCAGGTGTGATTAAAGCATCTCTAAATATCTATGTACAAGTTTTTGCATGGAAAGATTTTTTTAAGAAAAAAAAAATTGGACATTAGCTAGAATGTGACTGAAAGTATCTGGCAATAGTTAATTCCAGATAGAAAATTAAGTATAGGAAGTGAATATATTTGTCTTGTAAATCAGCAGTGGTGTCTATTTTGATTTACAAAACAACAGAAGCCTTCCTTCTACCCAGTACTGCCATCTTTCCTCCCTCCTTCTGTCTTGTTCTCAGTGCTCCTCTGCCCATGTGCCGCAGCATCCCAGATGGTCGCTTGTCCCTTGCTCTGCTTCACCCTTTTTTCATGAGCCTCTTTCTGTTTTGGTGTCCTTCAGAAACACACATGTACACACACACCTACATACAGATGTATATGAATTTTAAATGACATGTGAGAGAAAGCATGCAATACTTATCTTTCTGACTCTGGATTGTTTAATTTCACATAATGACCTCTAAAAAGTGAAATTTCAAATTTACCAAATTTTGACTTAAGTGTATTGAATTGTATTTGTTGTATGGTTTAAGTATATGAATCAGATTTTCTTTATGAACCAAATACTTCCAGCCTTTGTAAATTAGAAACATTAATTGTGAATCAGGCAGTGGTGGCACAGCCTTTAATCTCAGCACTCGGGAGGCAGAGGCTGATCTCTGAGTTCAAGGCCAGCCTGGTCTACAGAGTGAGTTCTAGGACAGCCAGGACTACATAGAGAAACCCTGTCTCAAAGGAAAAAAAAAGACTAAATAAATCTATTTTCTATTAATTATAGCCTGTTCCCAGAGTGTTGGCATCGGGTCTAGAATGTCTAATAATTGCTTATTCAGTTGGAGTGGAAAGTCTCTTTGCTGACTGCATGAAGTAAGTTATCTTATTTATACCTGCTGTTAGTGTATGTCCTTATATATGTATACATAATCTCTACTCTTACTCTCTAAAATATGTGGGCGATTTTAGTCTTGGTCTGATTTTTTTCAATACAGTTCAAGTAGTTGGTTCTTAACTAGTTGTACCAATTGAGAAGTAGTGTAGATTTAGATGTTACTAAAATGTGTAGGGTCAGTTTCATTGAAGATGATCCATGGATATGTAAAAATGTGCAGATAATCAACATGGGCTTTAGTGCCTGTTTCTGTGTGCATGCAGCATGTGCAGGAAGGGCGGGCTGTCCCTGCAAGCATCATGGGTAAAAGGAAACAAAACTCAAGAGGTGAGTTCAGACTGACTTAGTTTATCGGGGTGAAACTTCACGAGTCTGGTCCCAGGTACTGTAAGCATAGTTAAACACAGTACTATTTGGAAAAGAGTTTCTGGGCAACAGTCATTCCAATTCCAGGTGTACGGGAAAGCTTAAGGTGTAGCTATGTAGAAACTCCTTTACAAAGGGCAGGCTGAATAGCTTAAGGGCCTCAGATCTGGTGTGACCTCTAACTAACTCAATAGCATAGAGGTCATCAGGCTGTAAAGTACATGTGACATCTCCCCGCTCCTACTAGGATGGGTTCTATTAACTGGGAGCTAAAGATAAAGGTCTAGGGAGGGAAGAGTCTGGGACAGACAGTCTCAGGGCATTTAGGTGAGGTCTGGCTCTACATGTAGCAAAGGTCACCAGGTCATTAACAACATTCACTCCCAGATTTCTGGGTGGAAGCAGATATTTGATTTCCTCCACTTAGGAGATACCCCTGCATGATTAGCATTCCTAGTTTCTCCAAAATTTACCAGTGAGTGTGATGACCTCATGACCCTCTACATTTCTGAAAGGGAATATAATTAAGTCCATCTTAGAGCCCATTAAATTGAGAGTCAGTCATAATACCTGGTACTGTTTATTTTGATTGAAAACAAAAAGATTGACTTTTACATTTTTTCAATGCTCTAACTTGGATTATTTTATTTTAACAGCTGGATTATAAACCATTTTGCAAGGTTTTGGTCAGAAAGAAGCTTTGCAAATGTACCTCCTGAGATTCAGAAAACGTGTCTCAGTACGCTGGTTCAGTCCTTAGTGAGTACAGTCTGAGCGCTCTGTGTGCATCAGAAAGTTTGTTCAGTTCTGCGCAGTGCTTACAGTGATGTGAGTGCAGAAGTCGGATGTTAAGGCCTCTGTAAAAGCAAGATGGGCTTCAGGTAACTCAGGAGCAGCCGGAGACCCCAGCCCTCAGGTCCTACTCCTCTGCAGCCTCTGTCGGTGCCTGAGCTCAGTCAGACAGGCTGGACTGCTGTGAGGTGGAGGTTTGTGAACATATGGGTCCCAGAATGGAGATTGTCCTTGGCTCAGCAGTGTGGAGAACTGACATCACCAATGTGATTCGGGACACACACTGGACCTTCTTGGGGGCACCGGGGTGCCATTTCCCTCTGGAGCCCACGATCCACCTTGTGGCCGGTCATTTACACTAGTCTACTTCCTTTGTGGAAAAGATACGTTTGTTTTTACTAGAATAGATATTCACTCTAGACATGGATTTCCTCCCTAACTGTGTTTCTGGTACAACTGCTATCCATGCATTTATAGAATTCCTTGTCTATCATCTTGGTGTTCTACACAGTTCAGTGACTAAGAAATTTACATCACAGAAACTAAACACAGCAGCAGGCTCATGCTTGTGTGATGCGTTTTCCTTATTAATTTCCCTGTTACCCTGAAACGGCTGTTCCGGTAGAAAAGAGGACGAGTCACAGTGCCAGCTAGGTGGCAGTGCCTCTCCAGGTTACAGCATGTACAGCATGTACCCTAAATCAGCTTTGGCTTTAAGGTGCTGTTTCTATTGTAGTCAAAATTTCTGTATCCACAAATCAAGATGGATAAATGGGAATGGCCCCACACAAAATTGCTGCTAGTGACCATTAACAGAGTTTTACCTCCCTTCCTGGCAACTTTGGGCTCTGCTGATCTAGAGATCTTAGTACCAGAGAGAAGGGTGCTTCCATCTGGGAATGCATACAGCAAGGATTCCATGGAGCTGGCAGCTGAGGCAGCCTTCCTTTGACTGGCTTGTAAATCCATGTATAAAGAAATAGAACTTGTAGCTTTAACTCGACTGTTAGGGGAACTGGGTAGCCACTCTGCAGGGTGGATAAGGAAGACCACATCTGGACTCTGCTAAAATGCAGGACACCCAGGCTTCATGCATAAAGCCAGTACAGAACCACAACAACTTAATTTACAAGTATCGCCAATAATGGCTTAGGTTATTTAGCAACAAGAGTCTGGCCCAGTCTCCCCGATTAGGAGCCACACACAGCAGAGGCAGCTGCTGTGATGGAGAAGAGTGGAGGGATATGATTATAAAACATCTGTGGCCATGTCAGTTCCGGAGGTGGCACCCCTCAGACACGCGGGCAGCAGTCACAGCCCTCTATATAAGAATATATATTTCCCCGGTTATCAGTCAGATATTTTAATATTCACCTATGGCCTCATTGCCCTGCCAGCCAAGACATGCTGGTACTCACTCACTTTCTGTCTCCATGTTTGTTAAGAGGCCCTGAGAACTGAAAGTGTCACACAATGGAGTGAGCCCAGAACCTGATGTTCGTCTTTTCTTAAGAAAAGGGTTGGCATGTTGTCTAGTGATGTGTGTGTCATCTTAGGAAGCATGACAAAGTACAGTTCACAGAGTTCCATTCAGGCGCAAAGATGAAAGTGTGTGTGGGGGGGGGGACACGTGATCATACAGTGTTGCAAGATGTTACCTGCTATGATAAAGTCCACTTCCTGAATTCCTTCTGTGTCTGTTTCCAGTTAGAATGACCACAAAACCAGGGTCATGACCAAAACCAACTTAGGAGGACCCTTCCAGACATCAGTCCATCACTGAGGGAAGTCAGGCAGGAACTCAAGGTAGGAGCTGATGCAGAGGCCATGGAGGTGCTGTTTACTGGCTTGCTCAGCCTTCTTCTTACAGCACCAGGAAGGACTACCAGCCCAGAGAAGGCACCACCCACACAAGTGAACTGGGCCCTACCACACAATTATCAATCAAGAAAATACACCATAGTCTGTCTAATCTGAGAATTTTCTCAGTTGAGATTTCCTCTTTCAGAATGATGCTAAGCTGTGTCTGGTTGACACAAAACAAACCAGCACAAGCAGTCCAGAGGGAGAGTTAGAGAGAAGTAAAGACAGCGTATGGCTGTCGGCCTCAGCTTGCTGCTTATTTGATGACTCATTGTATTGACACTAACATCACTCAGGCCTGCAACTGTTCCACTGAGTCCTGACCCCTCCTCCAGCTTCTCTTACCTTAGACAAGGAGTGTGTTTAGATCTGTATTGTATCCTGCAGGACACCCGCTTCTCCATGCTGAAGGCAGTTAGAACAGCAAGAGTCTGTTTTTGTGGGTCCAGTAGGTGCTCTTCATGTGGACTGTTCCTTCTCCTCCTTTACACTCTTCTTCTGCATTCTTCTGTGACCTTCAGACTGCATCATCATGTGAAACAGCTTCTTAAGCCTCTCTCTCTCTCTCTGTGTCTGTCTGTCTCTCTCTGTATCTCTGTCTCTGTCTCTCTCTCACACACACTCCTAATCAGCCCTGTTTCTCTGACTGAACCATGGATTAGTAACATGAGACTGGGTTACACACAAGATGAATCTAAGTCTGACTGGAAAAACAAATGTCCCTCCTGAGATACCACTACTGTCATCTAACTGCCATGTTTCAGCTGAGGAAGGTTTACCACTGTTTCGTATTAGTTTTCTGCATTGTTGAGTAGTTACCCCTGCTCATGAATGGAGTTACTCCAGCTGTAATTGGGTTCAATAGAAGCATTATTTACTACAACTACTAGTACCCATAAACAGTGGAATGTTTTTTATCAGACATTTGAAGATCATATACTCCTTGTTATTTTTGTGGAATTCAGTATAAGGCAGGTGCTGTTATCTCCATTTCATAGATGAGAAAGAAGAATGAGCTAGATGTGAATGGCAAAGCAGGATTAAGACACATCGCTGCCATTCTGAAGATACCAGTGTTCAAGCTCATGCCAATTTTATTTACAAGTTAGACCCAACCTTAAAATAGTGCCCAGCATGCACTAGGCACGAGGTATATATGGTCAGATAGATGGATGAATGAATGAATGAATGTGTACCTAAGACCACAGATACTAAAATACATATGACTGGAGTGAAGAGACAGGTGGTTTGAGCCAGAAGATAGAGAACAGTTTCAAACTGTAGAAGTAGGTTGGGGTACCGCTGATGGGGCTCACAGTGCTGTATCTGGGGTAGAGAAGACGAGCCTGGTGCAGCTCAAAACTACATTGGGGATGTTAACTGAACTGAATGTCTTGCTAACAGGTTTGATTTTGATTTTTTTTTTTTGTAAGTGGTACATGAGTTTAATTGAAGAATAAATCCATCAAATTATGCCTCCTCTTCTCCTTTACAGTATTGTTTTCATTCTAAAGCCTATTCATAAGCTTACAAGGGATCTAAGTTTCAAATAAAATGAAGAAATGATTACAGAAGAGAGCATGTCCAAAGAAAGCCAAACTATCCCTGGTGAATAGTATATGCTGCAAGTCTTCCAACCTTAATTACATAAGAGGACTCTATCTCTAAAACAAATAACAGTAAAAATAAGATTAACTAAAATCTAGCCCTGTCAGACCAGTGAACCAAGTTGTGGATGCAAAGGAAAAGAGGAAAGAAATTTAAGATGCTGCTATAGTAAAGCACACAGGAGACAGGAAAGCAAGTCAGCTTTGTTGCTGATGCAGAGAATGTTGGGCCTGAGCTTCATCAGGACATTACCCAGAAGACCTAGCTAGCTAAGATGCTTGCTTGGTGACCACGTGAAGAAAGCGTTTCCAGGGTAAATTAGACAGCTTTGTATTGGAAGAATGTGTCATCCAGGATTTCGCAGCTGCAGAGAGAAGTCTGGCTTCACAGGCATCAAATGACTTGGTGATTCTCATATTAGGGACTCATGCTCTCATTACTATGAACTGATGTCTGTGTTTACCATCCTGAAAATGTTTGTGTCCTTAAGAATTATACCGAACCTATGCTGGCTACACTCTGTAAATGGAACAACAGTGTCCAGGGTAGCATGTGTTTCAAACATGGTTTGATGAGTATTTTAAATTCACTGTAGAGACTTCCTCCTCAAAAAAGAAGGAAAAGATTCATTTCATAATACTACTCATTGACTACATGCTTGGTTTGTGTGTGTGTGTGTGTGTTTGTGTGTACATGCGTATCACATACATGCAGGTGCCCACAGAGGCCAGAGTAGGGAGTAAGGTATCGATGCCTTAGAACTGGAGTTACAGGCAGTTGTGAGCTTTCTGACATGAATGTTGGGAACAGAATCTGAGGGTGCCTGAGAAACAACACATAAAATAAACCTCAGCCTTCCACACATGAGTGGGCACACATTCTTGCACGTGCATATGCATGTGTGCTCACTCATGCATGCGCATGCGCGCACATACACACATAATAGCATTTGTGACTTATAGGAAATTGCAAGTATCAGGTATAGTAGACATTTGCGAGAACAAACCTGGTTGAATGATTTGAGGGATTTAAAATTTAGTGAAGGTAATAAGTGAAGATGTGGTAGAAATAGTAAGAGAAATGAAATTAGAAGTCAAGTCTAGAAAAGTGAATTGCTGCAATTTCATGATACTACGTTAGTGAGTGAGTAGCTGCTGCTATGAAGTCGGTTCTATCATCCGTCTATATCTATATATCACCCATCTATCATCTATCTATTTTTAATTTTATGTGCATTGGTGTTTTGCCTGCACGTGTCTTTGTAAGGTGTCAGAATCCCTGGAACTGGAGTTACAGACAATTGTGAGCTGCCATGCAGGTGCTGGGAATTGAACCTGAGTCCTCCAGAAGAGCAGCCAGTGCTCTTAACCACTAAGCCATCTCTCCAGCCCCAAGAAAGTCAGTTCTTAAGGGATACCCTACTAGTAAAAATGTGAACAGTTTTGAACTGATAAAGTATTCAAATACTACATAAATGTAGTTGGTAAGAAAGTTCTGTTTAACATTTCTTAATTGAAATATAATTGCATCATTTTGCCCTTCCCTGTCCTCCCCCGGCCTCTCCTATGTTTCTCCTTTCTTACTACTCCAGTGTCCCCTAGCCTTCCATCACTCCATCTCAAAATTGATGGGCTCTTTGATTATTGGCGCGCGCACACACACACACACAGAGACGGAGAGACATGCACATGTGCATAGATATATAAATATGAACTGCTGAGTCCATTTAGTGTGGATTGTACATATGATTTCAGGGCTGACCTTTTTTATTGGATAACCAGTTAGGAGGTTTCTTCCTTTTGGGGTTTGAGAGTATTGACTCAAAGTTTAAAAGTTCTGTTGTTCAGTGCAAAGTATTTGTAAGTGAAACAGCATCATATTCTATAGAGAAATCTCTTGATGAAAAGAAAGGCCAGTTAGTGTGGCAACTTTCATCTTATTTGAAGAACTTCCCAGTCTTCATCAGAAACTGTCTTCATGACTCAGCAGCTACCACATTGAGACCCAGCAAAGACCCTGACTCAGCAGCATGCCAGCAGTGCAGGTCTCTATGGTGTGTGCATTTCTTTAGATGTGACACCATTGTGTACTTACCAGAGTACAGTGAGATAACTTTCCTGTGTTCTTCAGGACTAAAGCTCATTACACTCTTTTTACTGCCAGGTAGCAGAACAGTGCCTTGTGGGGCTGCTGTGACTTGCTTTGTTATGATGATCTCAGCTGTGTGCTCTGGATCTGGCCTCAGTATCTCTTAGCTGCCTGTTGTGGTTGCTGGAGATGTTCCTTGCTTCTTTGATTACAACTTACTTCCTTGATTTTTTTTTCATTTTCATTTTCCTTAACTCTGTTAATGTCTGCACATTACTCAGCCTTGACTTTCTGTTGTGTTAAGAGAACAGCTACCTTTCCCATCTTTATGGAGTGGCCTCATGCTGGAGAGACTTGCCAGCCCATCAAGCTACTTCTGATCTTGTCAAGTGTTCTTGGTAGTCACCTGTGTTTTCTTGCTCTCATTAGTGTGATGTGCCCTGAGCCTCGGAGCGAGTGACATGGGTATCCGGTTAAGGTTGAAAACAGAGTGCTCTAATTGAGTATTTAAGTGGCTTATAGCATACTTGTATTATGGATCTAGCTATTAAAGTAATAAAGACCAGCTGCAGTGCTGCATACCTGTAATCCCAACACCCAAGAGGTTAATGTAAAATGAAAGTGAGTTCCAGGCTATCTTAGACTATATAACAAGAAACTGTCACACACCCCAATAAAAGAGCTCTTTATGTGCTGATATGAAAATTTTCAATATGTACATTAAGTATAAAAGGCAGGGTACAAATGTGCTGATTACATTAGTTCCTCTATTTGAATGAAATAAAGGGGAAATTGCATATGTATAGTTTCATATACTCATAAATCTCGTGGGGAAGATACAGAAAAAATAATACTGGTTTGAAAATGAGTATTTGGGATAATGGCAGGGAAACTTTTGTCTTAGTTTGGTTTTCTATTGCTATGATAAAACCATGACCAACTTGGGGAGGAAAGAGTCTACTTCATTTCCACTTGCAGGTAACAGTCCATTACTGAGGAAAGTCAGGGCAGGATCCTGGAGGTAGGAGCTGAAGCAGAAGCCATGGAGGAGTGTTGCTAGCTGGCTTGCTCCCCGTGACATGTTCACCTGCTTTCTTTTCTATCCGGGACCATCTGCCAAGGGATGGTACTGCCTGAAGTAAGATGGGCCCTCCCATATCAGTCATTAATATAGAAAATTCCCACAGGCCAATCAGGTGGAGACATTTTCTCAGTAGAGGTTTCTTCCTTCCAAATGACTCTAGCTTTTGTTAAGTTGACCAAAATCAAAATAAAATAAACAAACAGAAACATAAAAACAAACAAAACAAAAACCCCACAAAGAACAACTAACCAGGACAACTTTTCCTCTTAATGCCTTATACTCATTTTGATTTCTGAGTTATATTAACATTAATAAAATTTGTGTTTGGTCTAGAAGTATTGCCTTTTTTTTTCTTTTACTTTGGTTTTTTAACATTTAATGTTCTTCACATATTCAAATCAATATGGAAAATTCTGTGTCATCTGCTAGCACT
>CAJQZJ010033983.1:627743-639395 GCA_907164525.1 Lophiomys imhausi | reverse complement strand
ACCAGCTGCTCTTCTAGAGGACCCAGGCTCAGTCCTCAGGACAACATGGCAGCCCACAGTTACAGCTCACACATGTCACTGCAGGTATATACATATATATGTGTGCCTTGTGCCCATGACAGTCAGAAGAGAGTTACGGATGTTTATGAACCACCACGTGAGTGCTGAACCCGAGTCCTCTGCAAGAGGATTAAGTGCTCTTAACCACTGAGCCATCTTTCCAGCCTAGAGAGTGTTTTTGTTCTGTTGAGACAACTGAAATATTATCATTTTAATGAATTACTATTAAAAGAAATAACATTTTTAAAGTCTTAATGTTCAAGGGTTAAACTTAAGATATAAGAAACCATTGCATAACCTCATCCTCTGGTGTTGTTAGTAAAAATCTGATGACCATAGAATTTTTGTATTGACCCAGTTCTGTAGTAGGCCCCACAGTACCATGGTGAGCACAGTACCAAATGTTGAACATACGTATGTTCATATCTGAATAATTTTATCTGAATTAAGTGCTTTAAGGAAGGGATAGATTCTCTGATAGCATGTTTAGAAAAAATGTATTGTTGTAAGGATCCAGGAAGACCATGCCTTAGCTGAGTTCTCAGTATTTCAAAGAATGTCCAACGTCCGTACCAAGTCTCCAGTCTTCCACTTCACTGCTCTTTGAGAGATCCATCCCACAACTGAATAGCCTAATGCAATTGGTCACTTGTAAAACCGATGTGGATTGACTGGCTGACTGGCTGCTGCTGGGCCCTCTCTACATGGTCCTGTGTAGAAAAAATATATGGCTAATTAAACTATTTAACCTGTATTTATTATCATTAAATGGTTTGATGCCAGTTAATTCTTAACCAGCCATTATAAATGAGCACACAGAGACCACATGGATTTTAACAAGCCTTGGCCTGAATTGAACAATCTTGGCCCATTTAAGCTAGCTCTTAATTCTATTACCCAAATATGACCCCATATATACATACGTCCCCTTGGACTGCCATTCTCCACACTTTGCGGATGTTCCTGGCCATGTGGAATGAGGTTCTTTTTCCTAACCCATGGTGTGTGCCTCCTTCTTCCTGCTCCTGGATGGAATTCCTTCTTTCTGCTGCTGGCTGGAAGGTATTAATCCTCTGTCTAAAGCGCAGGCTTCCTGCTCTAATCACAGGAAGTCCCACCTTTCTCTGTCTTTGCCCAATCTCAGGCCTCGGCATTTTATTTAACCAATCAGATTCAATGTAAGTAACAGACAGCAAGCAGGGCCAATTAATTAACATTTAGAATGCTTAACACTACCCTAACAGTCCTGTCTGTAGGTGTGACAGGTAATAGCTACCTGCAATCTTGTTTTTTATAGGATTTGCTTACAAAGTTATTTTATGAATAGTAATACCACCTAATTTCTCCAAATATTTTCACACTCTAGAATCACAGGAATGCTGCTTTTCTTCTGATGGAAAGTGACCGGCTAATCATGGGTTTGCCCAGAGTGAGGTGGACAGAAGCAGCCTTGTCAATGGCCTCTGAGCTCCAAGATGAGTGTGTGGCATTTATTGTGGAAAACTTCTCTAAGATCATTGAGAGTGAGAATTTCAGTCTTCTCTTGCAGGTACTGTGTCCACATTATATGCTCTGGTTAGTCCCATATTTGTGTTCTGACTAATTACATAAGCGTTTTGAAAGTCAGGTCGCCTTTGATTAAATTATTCTGACTTGAGTAAACTCCACAACAGATGGCATTTTTGCAGCAGATTCCTCACAGATGAGACAGCAGGAGGGATTGGCCTGAGTGCCCGGCAGGGCACATTGTAACTGGGGCCAACTCTAGCTGCAGTCACCATGGCCCCACATTAGAGGCCCAAATCGTAAAGATAATGGTTCTCAAAAACTCCGTCTTCATAAGATGGGTTTTTCATAACCCTGTCTCTAAAATTAGTCACAGGATAGAGATGTATTCTTTCTTTCTTGGTTCTATTATTAGGGCTTTATTAGCTCTTGAAAACCCTGTGTGTGCACATGCATGCATGTATGTGCATGCATGTGTGTCTGTGTGTGTGCATGCATGTGCGCATGTGTGTCGGTGCACGTGTGTGCATGTACTCATGTGTGTGCATTTGTCTGTGTGTGTATGTGTACTCATGTGTATGCTTGTGTGTCTGCGTGTACTGGGGGTAAGGGAGAAGCATGAGCCCATCCAGTCTTTCAAACAGAAAGGGAAGAGCAGATATGGTCTCAGGTGATGTTCTGTAGCCAGTGTACCAGCTGAACTGCTGTTCCACTACACTCTAACACTTCTTATATGTTTTACGTGTGTTTCATTAAATGTCAAATTCTGTATCTTGTAGTCACAAGCAATGAGCAGCACAGCTCACCTGTTGGACAAAATTTTTAAAGCAATTGAAGACAAAATCACCAATGAAAACAGTTGTTCTCTCCTTATGACTCTGGACACGTTACTGAATTCTGAAAGTGCAAAGGAAATGGTATTGAATGTAACAAAATTTATTAAAATAATATAATATTGAAAATAGTTTAAGATTTTAAGTTGCACATGCAGTTTATATGTTGCACAAGTCATTGAAGTTAGGTACTGGACACCTTGGGGCTTGATACAGTTTCTTATATATAGTTGGAATATTTATTAATAAAAATTGTTTTCAATTATGTTTACCTTCAAATTAGCTTTCTATAAAAGTTTGGAATTTGGCAGTTTGTCTCCTTAACTCTAAGCACAGGTTGGGACTTAGCAATATTATCTGGCACAATGTAACTTTGGTATTTTTCTCTAATAAATATAGTAAACTTATATGTACAAAATGTATATTTTAGTATTTTTAATCATTAGTGCATTTTATTTTATGGTATTAATAATTCTTTTTTTTTTTTCAAAATAAATCTTATTAATTTAAATTAGATTGAATATGAAAGATGAAAATTTAAATACCATTTAAATGCAACTAATTAGTGATAATAAGGAAATTATGAATTGTTGACATTTTTATTCTATAAGAATTATAAGATATTTTGTTAAATTTATTATTATTACATAGAATATTTGACCTTGTAATATCATAGTTGATATGAAAAGGTTGTGGAAGGTGTTCATATCAAACCCACTGATGTTTTAAAATAATATTTAGTTTAAAGAGTAGCATTTAGCTTCATGTTCCCTACAGAATTCTGTTAGTGAGTAAGCCTTCATAAATAGCATATACTCGGTGATCTGAGAAGAGTAACTGATGACGTCATTGCTCCAGCTTAGAAGGAAGTGGATTTAATGACTGGTTGCTATGACAATGTGGCTCTCACCAGCTGCTGATTTGTTGCTGGAACACAGGGCTTTACGTGCAAGATACAAGCTGTGCGTGACAAGCTGTGGACCTTCCTAGTTCAGTCCTTCTACGCTGTTCGTCACACACAAAGCTGGAAACTGATGCGCATAGATGATCAGCAGAAAATCCAAGCAGGTACGTGATTCTTCAAAGTTTTTTATTCTCATATTGTGATCTTATGAGAGCAGATAGTTTGAAGGCATTCTGAATGCTGGTTAATTAGCATTTGTGAGCTTCTGTTCAGCAGTGGAATGTGACCCAAAACTAACGATGATGTGTTAGGCAGCTTGGAGAAATCATGCTTTATGTTCTGTTCTTAGAAAATGAAACCCGTTTCCTTTGTATGCAACTATCAGCTCAGCTTTCAATCCTGCTATAGATTAGCCATAGTATTCCAGCCAAATCTGCTTTACAAAATGAATAAAAGCATCCTTGTGAGGAGCTTAGAGTGAAAGGACATAATCTGAGTGGTCCGACTACCAAGCACACTTTCTCCCTTTGAAAACGTGTTTTACCACGAAGCTTTCCATCTTAAATGGCTTTATCTCACGATCGATTGGTTCAGGGACGCAGCGTGTGCTCCTGCCGAGGGTCCCTCAGGAGCTGCACGGTGACCCCTGACATTATCTAGGTGCTGTTCGAAACATTAGCAATGAACAAAAGATTGTATCTGTTAGAAAGTGTGTGTTTTTAAAATATTGAAATAGAGTTTTGAGGGTGTGGAACTAAAATGGCTACATGACTATTTTTAGGTTAAAGCAGGTGCCTCAGAAATAACACTGGCATGCTAGACAGCTCTCTCTTTTTTGACATTAAGCTGAAAGACTATATTTTATGGAACAAACATTTTAGTGCTATGAATCATGGAAGCCATGTATGATACATTTTATCTCAGCTCTATTAAATTCTTAAGTGACATATTCATGGTGAGACCTTCTTAATAAAGCAACTAAATGCAATTAATTTAAAGAGCAGTTTTCAAAGATATTCCTTTTTCATGTAATAAAAATCATCAAATCTTTAGAAATTGAACACTTTTTCCTTGAGACTTTTCTGTGCTGGTTTTTAGACACTAGCTTTTCTTTTAATGTCTGCAGTGTGAAGAAGCAAAGATAAGCACACCTTCAGTGGCTGTCCTTTGAGCTTGCTTCTGATAGGTAGCAAACTTTGTTTTTCTCTTTTTTTTAGAGGATTTCACAACGAAGTTGAAATTTCAGTGTTCTTTAACCTTTCATAGTACTAATTAAAAGTCCATGTAAGTTTACACAGACTTACATACATACCTACACAAATTACCAGTGGTAATGCAATTAATTTTCTACCAGCTTCTCATTTTGTTACACTGCATCAGGGTCATAGTCTTGAATTGTAAAAGTGTTGACTTGTAATGAATCCTGACGTGTGTGTGTGATCGCGTCTTTGGGTCACCTTTGTTCTAACATTCTGAGGTTCTTACTGAGTTACTGACTTGAGGAGGGTTTCTATTAATGTCTGTATTACTATGCAGTCATGACTGCTGCAGGTCCATCTTCGCCATCTCTCGGCTGTGGCTCTGCCGTGTGGCGTGCGTGTGTCCTCTGGATCAGAGATTGTGGAAGATGGTTCACAGCTACTTTTCTAAAAAAAAAAAAAAAAACATTTGAGAAATTACATGTGCAGATGAATTCCTTCTTCAAAGTAAACCGTCAAGCCAGGAAACCTAGAAAGTCTGAACTGGACTTTAGTCTTCAAATCACAGTATCTCTGTATATTTTTCTGTGTCATTCCAGTTCTTGTTTTAAAAGTATAAGCATGAGTTTCCCAATAATTCACAAATAAACCTAACTTATAAAGTGAATTTTTATTTAGCTCCAGTAATAATGAGATGAGTTACAGGGTTGTTTCCTGCTTCATTTTCAGGAGAACCACATGAATCTCTTCTCTTTCCACCATTCTGGAAATTATAATCAATCTGTAAAGCCAGAAAATATTTTTTTTTTAGCTGAGTATATTTAGAATAATTGGATATTTTCTCATTAAATTTATGTTTAAAATCTAATTTTTTGAAATTCTAAAACTAAATGGAACCAGTTGTTTAAAAATTTACAGCTTGTGAAAATTCTGGATTTTTAAAGTGAATGCCCCTCTTCTGGGCCTGTAGGCATACATACAGACAGAACACCGCATACAAAATAAATAAATAAATAAATAAATCTTTTTAAAAATTTAAAAATAAAAGCATAATGTGAATGTGTGTGATTTTACATTTTCATTTATTAACTTTAAGAAAATAAACCTTTTTGGATCAGAGAATAGGGTTGAAGCATAGATCCTCCTTCTAAAATGTGATACTAAGTTCTGCTGCTTTGGTTTCAAGTTTTGATTTTTTTTTTCTATCAAAATCTAGCATTTTCTCCTGACATTCTATTTTCCCTGTACTTCTCTGGTAATAATAATATTTCCAATGTAAATGGTTTCTTGGGGGGGTGGGTTTTTTTTTTTTTTGTTTTTGGTGTTTTGGTTTTTTTTTTTTACAGCTGCGTTTGACAAAGGTGATGACCGAAGACTCGGCAGGAAGCCTGTACTCACCAGCTCTCAGGTAAACTTCCAGCATTACAAAAATTCATTATTTTATACTTTACATGTAACTTTTTATTAATTAAAACTATTATAAGTGGAAGAAACTAAGCATTCAATATGTGCATTTTAAATTATGTAAGCTCCTTGTATTCACTCAGTATAGGAAATATATGCCTTTTTCATTTCCTTGACATTCTTTTTTTTTTTTTTGACAAATAACACTGGAGCTGTTCCAGGAAATGAGGATTATTTAACCACCTAGGATCCAGTTTGATGCCTGCTTTTATTTAGCCAGCTTTGTCTCAAGAGCAGGATCACCTGTTCCAGTTTTCTCTTTGTGGAGTAAAAAGAGCAAGCAGAGTCAAGAGCACAGTGTGTTTTATTTTTAAATTTATTTAGTGTACTTTCATATAATCTCAAAAGTAGTCAAGAACTTATAAATAGTAAGTAGAATGGTAGTTGCCGGTCAGATACATAAAAGACTGCCTTCCCGTGAATACAACACAAGGCTCTGGAGATCCCGTGTGCAATAAAGTCATATAGTAAGAACTGCACTCCATTCTTAAAAATACTAAAATGGTAATTCTGCTATTTTTCCTTTTTAAAAACATTATTTGATCATTATATTATAGCCTGAAATGTATTTTCTTCCTTCCAAATGTTATTATACAGCTATTCATGTAATTAATAAAATATGTAAGTATAAAATTATACTAATCTATATGTATTCCAATGATAATATGGACTCATTCATTCAGCATTCTGATTTAGAAAGCAAAAAACATATTACCCTTGGAAATTTGGCAGGGAACCCTGTTTTCCTCCTTATCACCCACTAGGTAGGAACTAGGACTTCTGCAGCCCTGACATGACTCTCTTGGCTTCAGACAGGAGGCATCTGCCCTAAATGTCTCTGAGTGGGAGCTGGGACAATGGGAGGCTTTGTCAGCAGCCTCCTGGAGTGTCTCACAGTCTGCTTGTGCATCTTCATGTCCTAAGCCCTTGGTAGCGTCTAATAAACTGAGACTCGCAGGCCACAGCCCTTAGAGGCTGTGAATGCTGGCTGCAGCTGCTGAGAGTCCCTGCTGTGAAGAAGGCTTGGCTGAGGAGCTGGTGCCATCTGGTCCCAGCACTTGGGAAGTGGTGGGTCAAAGCCAGCTTGGGCTAACGAAGCCCTGTCTTAAAACAAAGCAAAAAAATAAAAACAAGCAAAAAACTTTTGAACTTCTTGTCACCTAAAATTTGTGGCTATATGAATGCAGAAACCACTCTTAGCCCTGCTAAGTGTGTTATCAATTCCTTGCAGCCACTGTTTGTCTGTTACTTGGGCTTTTTTCCCTATTGTTCTTGACTGGGTTTTGTTGTTTATTTGGCTTGTGTCTTGCTTTGTGTTGTTTTGTTTTTGCCGTGCGGGGAATCCGCCCCATGGTGTACTAGGCCTTGTCCTACCTGAGCCACAAGCCTGGACTGCTTTCCTCTTTGTACAACAGAATACAACAAATTCTAATTGTTGTTGCTTGTTTCAAACTGAAATGGGGGTTGGGTACAAACAAAACAAAATTGGCCATGAACTGCTAATTGTTACTGCTGGATATTAAGTACATGGTGGCTCTTTATACTGTTCTGTCTTATGGGTTATTTATGAGCTGGGGGTGGTAGTGTACATCAGTAATCCCAGCACTAGGAACATTGAGGCAGGAAGATTGCAAGTTCAAGGCCAACTAGATTACATAGCAAAACCTTGTCTAAAAAGAAGTGTGAAGTACCACTAAAATAGGAAAGATGTGTAAAAAAAAGTTAGTTTCCTTTTAGAGAATTGCTCCTTTTTTCATCTTTGTCATTAGAATGTGGTGACCACCCCCAGTTGGCTATGCAGTATAGGAACTGTGTATAAACTCTGCAGATAAAAGTCAAAGACTGCCTAGAAATGCATATGCACTGAAGCCTTAGCATGCTGTACTATATTAATGTGAGATTTCTAAGGATATATTTATCTATACAATACATGTAGTTTATCCACACCATAGTAGTTCAAAGTAGACAAGGATATAGTAAGCTAAGTGGGGTCAGTTTTAAACATAGGGAAGAGTCCTTAAGCATAGTTTGTTAATGTAAGTGTTAAAAATAGAGAAAGATGCCAGGGCGTGGTGGCGCACGCCTTTCAGCCCAGCCCTTGGGAGGCAGAGGCTGGCGGATCGCTGTGAGTTCGAGGCCAGCCTGTCTTGAAGGGGGTGGTGGTTATGGTTGAAGTTAAGATATGGTGAAGAAATGTAAAAAAAGAGGAAAAGGCTCTTTGAAGTTTAAAACATTTAGAATTCTGGAACACTGTTCTGAAGGACAATATTCTACAGACATACATAATCTAAAGCCAAAATATGTCTAAATTTTCCAAAATATCCCAGGCCCATTAAACCAAAGGACAATAACCTATTGATCCCATCTTCTCTGCCTTTCC
This sequence comes from Lophiomys imhausi, assembly GCA_907164525.1. Lineage (NCBI taxonomy): Eukaryota > Metazoa > Chordata > Mammalia > Rodentia > Muridae > Lophiomys > Lophiomys imhausi. The sequence goes on along the minus strand of CAJQZJ010033983.1, from coordinate 631,049 downwards.
TGTCCCTAAATACAGCCTGTATTGTCTTAGACTCATGAATGCATCCATACACATGTGTGGTATCTGAGTCAATTTTTTAATAGAAGCTTCTCATATTTATAAACTAAGCCTTGAACTATATATCACTACATACTTATTTAACAGAGGTTACAAATATTTTCTTGGCCCCGAGTATGTTGTGGGGAAAAGGGTTTAATTATAAGAGATAAAGCAACACAAGCCCTGTCCCGCAGTCCCACAGCTTTCTTTGTCAGGGGAAAAATCAGCCTTTACATATGTTGATGTATGTATTTACATTCTATTCTAAAATTCCCACCAGCTTAGAAATTGTTACTGTTCTTTAATTATCAAGGTCGGGTTAGGGGCGACTGAGTGTTTTGTGCCTTTCCCGTCTTAGCTGCTTTTGGTTTCCCCCTGGCCTCCGAAACCTCTGGATAGCCAGTACTCTACTATCATCTAGGATTTTTTTTTAAACCTAAACTTTTCAAGTGTACATGTTATGTTTCTAAAAACTTTTGTCTTTTTGGTTTAATAAGGATTCCCAGAGTTGAAGAATTTTTGGTGAAAGCTTTCATAATATCCCTCAGATTATATCCTTTGGTTGAGTACTTCCTTAAAGTAATAAATCATGAGCTCAAGTCTCAATTCTGTCCTTTCCAGGCATGTGTCCTTGGATAAGTCACATGTCTGCTTTAATACACAGTATCTTACCTAACAAATGAAGATAGACACAGAGGTATTTCATAAGGTTGCTTTATAAGGATGAATTGAAATGATGGGAGGAAATGTTAGCGTGGACCCTGAGAATGAGCTTCAGAGAAGCCTGAATCTTCAGGGTTTAATTTCTACTGTAACACCACGAATTAAGTAAACATTTGATGCTGTATTTCAGACTTTAGTTAGTAACCCAGTTTTTATGAAAATGATTTTAAAAAATTAAAAAAAGTTTCAAGTGACTTTAAATGGCAATAAGAATTTAAAAGTTAGTGCTCTGTTACTCCGTGGAAGAGCACATGCCTAGCATTAGGTGACTTTGCTAAATTGTTCCTTCTAAAAGCTTGACTGAAGTCAGGTGTCGTGGCAGATGCCTTCAGTCCCAGCACTAGGAGCCAGAGGCAGGGGGAGCTCTGTAAATTTGAGGCCAGCTGGTGTACATAGTGATTTCCAGGGCAGCCAGATCTGTATAGTGAAACCCTGTGTCAATAAATAACAACAACAAAAAGCCAAACCAAAGCTTTATTGAAACATAAAGTATTCTATGTCAAAGACGTGTTGGTTTATAGGATTCTTTCTTTTCTTTGTTCTTTAGCAAAGAAGACAAGGTTCTGATGTTGATGTTATAGAAATAAAACCTTGGACAGAAAATAACAAAACACTGTGTCAACCATATCTCTGTACTAAGGAGAAAATGAAATCTGATGGATTAGGGGCATCTGGACATACGTCAGGCACTAACAGAAATAGTAGAAATAAAGCAATCAAGCATGATGATGGCACAAAAATATCCAGAGTTACAAAAGAGTTGAAAACCGGGGGGAAAAATGTTTCTACCAAGTCTAAAACTATAATAAAGCCCCAAACAGAAAACAATGACAACACAAAGTTAGAAGGTCTGTCATCCCAAGTTGTGGGAAGACCTACAAGAGCAGCAGCAACTGGACAGAGGGACTCAGTACATGGGAAAGGAATGAGGAACCAAGAAGGAGAGACCACGGGGGCCAGGCCCAAGGTACTCACTGCAAACCTGAACATGCAAACCAGAGCCAAGCCTTTGAGAACAGTGACAGGGAAAGATGCTTCATGCCCCACCACTGTAGGACCCTCCAGCAGGTCTACACATTCCAGTATGGAGCTTTTGATTTCCACGGGCAGTGTGGATGAGCCGAAAGAAAACGGATCAGTAGAAGACAAGTCTTGTGATGAGAAGCCGTACTGGAGTGAGTCTCTGGGACAGTCGGTGAATAATGGAGTAGTTTCAACTGTAGGTGGGTTTTAGCACTCTTATTAACAGTGTGTGAGAGAGAGACAGAGAAACAGACACACGAGAGAGAGAGAGAGAGAGAGAGAGAGAGAGAGAGAGAGAGAGAGAGGCAGACAGACAGACAGACAGGGAGAGAGAAAGAACAAGTTCATGGCTCTATACCTGCTAGACAGGCCGTCTACATCATCAACTCAACACTCCAAAAAATTTTTTTTGAGACAGAGCTTCTCTAGCAGTCCATGCTGGCTTCAGAGTTGCTATGAAGCTAAGGGTACTCTTGAACTTCTAGTTCTCCTGTCTCTGCCTCCCAGGTGCTAAGATCACAGTTGTGTCCCATCACACCTGGCTTATGTAATGCTAGAGATGAAGCCCAGGGCTTTATTATGCTAGGTGAGCACTCTACTAAGTAAGCTAGCTCCCTAGCCGGGAATTCTTAATTTTTAGTAGCTCCTAATATTTGAAAGTTCCTAGATGATCCTTGATGATTTAATTACTTTTAAATGGTAGAATGTTTTTATGCATATATGCATACTGAGAGAATATGGTCTCTCTCGTTTCAGCACTTGATTTTTAATGTCTAATCTGTATATTTCTCCAATGTGTTACTATTTTTAATGTTCTCTTTCTCATTGCTGATATTTCTTAATTTATAGCCATAAAATCTCGACCAGTTTCAAGAGTGAACAATGGAACATCCAATAAAAAAAGCGTTCATGAACAAGACTCTAGCGTGAATAGCAGGTGGGGCTCTATTCAGTGTTTGACCTGTCTCTGCAAGTGATTTATATACTAACTTCTAACTAAATGGTTTAAAGATTTTTCTTTGTCTAAATGTATTTATGAAATTATATTTTAAAACTTTTTTATTTTATATTTATATAAAATGATGAGTTTAGTAAAAATTTTTTAGCTACACCTAATGGCATGTGAAGTTGCTCATTGTCATGTGTGATCTACTCTTTCAAAACTTAAAGGTTTATGAACACAAATTTCTCTATTTTCAGAAGAGATATATCTCTATTTCTTGACAAAATATGCGGTCATATATGGTTGTGTCATAGACAGATAGATGTTTGTAAGTTCATGTTTTGGAGAATCACTATAATACTGAGTGCAATCTTTTTTCTTAGTGTAATAAAAAAAGTGAGTGGCAAAGGACTTAGTGAACCAGCACCACAGACAAGTGTGAGGAAGAGAGAAAGCAGCGACGGATATGCAGCAGCTCAGCCTCGGACAAAGAGCACCCCGCCTACCCTGGCTCAAACTCAAGGTAAAGCTGCAGTGGCCCTGGGGGTTCTAGGTGTTGGCCCAGGCAGTGGCCCTGG
>CAJQZJ010033983.1:614724-627733 GCA_907164525.1 Lophiomys imhausi | reverse complement strand
AGTGGTGCTGGGGTTCTAGGTGTTGGTCCAGGCAGTGGTGCTGGGGTACTAGGTGTTGGTCCAGACAGTGGTACTGGGGTTCTAGTCCTGTGTAAGCTGGACAAGCAAAGCTCCAGCCAGACCTGCCCATTGCAGATAAACAAGACAGGAAGTGGGTTTATTTACTGTGTACGTGTTTCATACTGTTGAGGTAGTTTTATTGATAGATATTTTGTGTTAGGGGATTGATTTTGGTTTTCCTGTCCTTTGTGGAGAGAAATTTAAAGGAGCCATTGACTGGTCATTTCCAGTCCTTTTGTGGAGCATGCCTAGGTTTCTTGAAGGTTTCCTAGGTGACTAGAGGAATTCTGTTGTGAAAGCAGCACTGAGAAGGCAGCCATGTGTGGGGACGACACAGTGCCTCCAGAACCTGGCACCATGCTGCTGTCTCTCAGAGTTCTGAGAAGGAAGAATACTGATTAGATTACATAATTTGCATGTAACAACCAAATTTAAATACTACTTTCTTTCTGGACCCAGTGTCACATGCCAGTAGTCCTTCCATTGGAGAGATAAAGGCAAAGTCACCATTGATCAAGCCAGGCTGGGCTACATGAAACGCTGTCTCAAAATAAATAAAGTGGTGGAGTGAGGAATGAGAGAATGGTTCAGTACATAAAGGTTAGGGGAAAAGCCAGGCATAGTGGAGTGCACTTAGAATCCCAGCACTGGGGAGGCAGAGGTGGATGGATGGATCCTGAGGCCCGATGGTCAACCAGGGAACCTAGAGACTGTGTCTCAAAAAGAGCAAAGTGTGCAGCTCCTGAGGAGTGACAACTGAGATCACCTCTGGCGTGCACACACATACACACTGAGATCGACCTCTGGCATGCTCACATATACACAGATATACACTAACTGAGATCAACCTCTGACATGCTTACATGTGCATGTGCATGTCACACACAAACAGATTGATCTCTGGCATGCATGCATGTGCATGTCACACACCATAAGAACCCACGAATAGTTACTTTTTTTCTTTAAAGATTATTTATTTTATGTATATGAGTGTTCTGTCTGCAAGTACATCTGCAGGCCAGAAGAGGGCACCAGATCTCATCATAGATGGTTGTGAGCCACCATATGGTTGCTGGGAATTGAACTCAGGACCTCTGTAAGAGCAGCCAGTGCTCTTAAATCACTGAGCCATCTCTTCAACCCCATGAATAGTTAGTTTTTATTAATTAACCACTCATGTGTAAGAACAGTTTATAAAATCCAAAACATAATCTTGATTTGCATAATGAATTAATACTGAAAGTCAGTTAAAAACTAAAGCAAATAAAATTATTCATATTTTAGTAACAGCCTGAAATTATACATAAAGAGTTTTATAGGACTGCAGGTGGCTCAGGGGCAGAATACTTGCCTGTCTTTCACAAGTCACAGTTTCAGTCCCTAACCCTGCATACCCCCAAACACACACACACATATGAAGCCAAGTCATTGGGGTTGGCAGATTTGAGCGCCCCAAATTTCATTTCTACGACTTTTACCAACACACATAAATGGAATATTTACTTCATATTTAATAAAATTAGTTCTGCATTTCCTGTACCCAACAGTTTGTTTCTCACTGCAGACCTGGATTGTCAGCCCTGATAAACTGCAATTGTATTCAGCTAGCATAAGTTTATTCCAGTTCGAAGAGAAACTGGTGATTTCAGCAAACGTCCATTTTATTTTAGGTCAGTTCTCAGCTGTTGCTTCTTACTCCCCCACCAAAACAACCACAACAAAACAACAAAAACCCACTCTAAAGAGAAGACCTTTTTCTTGCTGCTTTAATATAAGAAAATCAAATTTTATGCTCTTACATATTCATGCAAATCCAATTTTGGCATAATGACGAAGGCTGTTGGTGAAAAGAGACTCTCTTTAAGGATTTGTATTAAGATCTGAACATAGTCCCTCTATATATTAATTTTATTTTTATTTTTTACTTTATCATTTATTTTATTTTTTTTACTTTATCATTGTTTCTTGTTCCTTGTCTTTTGATATTAGATGTTTCCTTTTAGTTGCTTTATTGATTTTACTTTCTCTAAATGGAATGATTTGAAAACATTAAATTTCACTCAGAATTTGAGAGTACTTTGCATTTCTGACCTTTCTTAGGATCCCAAGGAGAGTCACCACACTCTGTAAAGTCTTCAGTCTCTTCAAGGCAGTCTGATGAAAATGTGACTAGGCTGAGGCACAGTGCAGATAAACAGATACCTAAGAGAAAAATTGTCAAGCAAGGACACACAACTTTGCAGAAGGTTAATGCAAAACTGCCTAAAAGCCTAAATCAGTCCAAGAAAAGTGGAACTTTGAATAATAAAGATTTAAAACAAAAAGTGCTTCCTGGACAAGTTATGCTGCAAACTCAGGCATCTCAGAGACCATCCAAACCCGAAACAGCCACCACACAGAAAAGCAAGCTTCATGGTGCGAGTGACAAGAGCCATGTTTTTAAAGAGAGGCCTCATGGGTTCCTGGATAACTTTGCTTCTGAAACCAGTGACACCGGAGCCTCCCAGTCACCTCAGCCACAAAAACCATTAGGAAATCAAGAAAAAAAGAAAGTGGAGCTAGAATGCCAAAATAGTCCAACGCTGCATGAACCCGTAAAACATGAGCTGAAGTCAAAACCGACCGGGGTAGATCAAAGTGACACATCCAGTCACAAAGCCTCGCGTCATCAAAGTGCGAGTGTGAATTGTCATAGCGTCGCTGCTCTAAAGTCCGTGATTCCAAATCCAAATGAAAACGTCATAAACTCCAACCCAGTTTGTGATTCAGACTCAGCTAATGCAGAGCAAGTCTGTTTACTATCAGATAGAGAGAAACAAATAGGAAGGAAAAACACAGGCACTACGCCAGGTGTGAATTGTGTGAAAGTTTTACTGTGTGCTTCTGGAGGGGCAAGTGGCGCCCTAAACTCTGTTCAAGATGACAGAAAATCCACATTTGATGCACAAGAACTAGCAGCTGAAAGCCAGTTAACTGCAGACTCTGCTACAAAGGACAGTAAATATGCTACAGCCAACTCCGCTGTATCTTCCACATATCTCTCGGGACAACCATCAGAAAAAAATGATGAAAACATGGAAACATCAGAGAGCCGGGAAACTCCAGAAGCTCCGTTCTCGGGTCCCTGGGGTTTGAGTGCCGCACAGCAGGGAGAGAGTCCGGAGTCTGACACGGGCAGCGCCACCACCTCCTCAGACGACATAAAGCCCCGCTCTGAAGACTACGATGCTGGGGGGTCTCAGGACGACGAGGGCTCAAATGACCGAGGTGTCTCCAAGTGCAGCACCGCGCGGTGCCGTGATTTCCTCGGGAGAAGCAGCAGCGACACCAGCACCCCTGAAGAGCTGAAGGCGCACGACGACGACGCTGACCTAAAACCCGAAGTCAGGATGAGAAAGCGAGGCGGGGGAGAGCTCCAGACGCAGTCAGCCAGCGAGGACGAGATCCCCGGGGGAAGGCCGCAAGCCTGGCCTCGCTCCACAGCGGCCCACCCCCCGGAGAACGGAAGTGCCCCGCCAGGCAGCGTCCGGTTTGCTCGGGAAACAACGGAGCAGGCCTCTTCAGCGGACGAAACGGAAGACGAGAGGTCGGAAGCAGAGACCGTGGGGGAAAGTCCCTCTCTGTCCAACTCAGGCACTCCGCACGTGCAGGGAATAGTTAACTTGGCCTTTGAAGATGGAGCCGAACATGGAGGTCGTGAGTTTTCTGCAAGTAAACAGTTCAGAAGGTCAGTGCTGCTCTCGGTAGATGAATGTGAAGAGGGGTCCGAGGAAGGGGAAGGCCACGTTCCCTTCCAGCCTTCCCCGGGCCCTCTTTCGCCTTCTTCTGATGTTTTCGATGGCACTTCTCATCATGGAGGGACAGGCTGCTCCAGGGTTTCAGAGGGAAGCGAAGATGCTGCCGTACCGCACGAGCTCAACCGCAGAGGCAACGCCGCCGTGCGTGAAGAGGAGAGCCTTCTCCTGGGGCCTAGGAGCACAGACTCTTGGAGAAAAGAGAAGCAGGGCGTCTCCACAGACCGGAAGGACAAGTTAGGTGTCGCGTCCACCGGAAGCCAGCAGCCCTCCCCAGAAGCTAAGGGAGCGAATAGCAGAGGTGAGGTGGCCGGTGACCTGCAGCCGCCCAGCACATGCTTGGACGGTGACACGAAATCTCAAGAGCGGCCATGTCATCTGGAGCTTCATCAGAGAGAAGGCAGCTCCAGCTCACCAAAGATCTGCTCGGCAAAATGTCCAGACACCTACCCAACCCAGGCCCTGCCTCAGGAAGGTCAAGTGAAAGAGAGCCCTTCCACGGCGCCCAAGAAAGCTAATAATGCTGTGTTTTCAGGTAATGTACAGAAGTGCTAAATACATAGGAAAATAAGCTCAGAAATTTAAAGTTGTCTGTGGCACTGGAGGTTATATTTTAGTTAGAATATTTAAGCTACAGTTCCAACTTTTAAGAATTTAAATTAATTTGAAAATGAGCTAGCTGTTCATTATTTATTGTTCGCTTACAATCTTAGTGAATGATTAATATGTAGTGGACAACCTTGTTTATTAGATAACAGATAACATGTTAAGTCTTACCTGAAAAAAAAAAAAGGAACTTAATTTGGTGTCATTTCAATTGTAATGTCTGATTTAATATAAGCATTCTTGACTGTTGGAAGTTTTATTTTACATTGGATGTGATTTATGGACTTGCTAGTGTGGATCCAAGAGGGCTGTGCAATAACTGTAGTATTATGTACTGAAAAGCACTCAACTATTTTAACTAGATTAATTATTATAATTTATATGCGTTTGACAGAGACTAAGACTTTCTTAGGATCAATATAATTCTATTCTAAAATTTTAAGTGAAAAGATGTCTCTTGAGAGATTATATTTAGAAGTGATGATAATATATGAAAAAGCCCTGGCTTATTTCACATGCTAAGATAATTTCTTGTCTAATTGTTTTGTGTTTATGTCTTCCTTATTTCAATAATTCAGACTAGTGATTTAAAATATGCAATAGAAGCTGATTGAGTAGCTATTGTGTATCATAATTAAGAAAAAATATTGACCAGAAATTCGTATTTGGTAAAATTATAAGAATAGGAGATCTTCCAAAGTTGTATCTTTTGTTTCTTTGTCCTGGCCGGCACCCTCCTTTGCATGTGCAATATTCAAGTAAGCCCCAGATGCAGCGTATTTGACCCCAACCCCATGACACCCCAATACACCGAGTTATTTTTAAGACACCTTCAAATAACTGTCTTTTCTTTTTCTTCCCTTGAGTTTCTATTGTAGTGAATTATATTTGTGTGTACTTTTATGTTCATGTTTAAATAATTTATGTTATTTTCTGTATTCTAAGTTTTCAAATTAAAATATGGAAAATTATTGTTAGTTACCTATATTGATTTTGCTGCTAAACATTACCCTTGAATTTTTTAACACAGAAAAATAAATGCCTCAAAAATTTTGTCAAATTTGTAAAAACGTTACTTTTTTCCCATTTTGTGATTTTTTTTTTTCCCAAGAGGAGCTAATATTGTTGTATTGTGTTAATATTCTACAAAACTCTGAGGTGTATCGACGTGCAATTTTTACATTGTGTAGTATTGTGAATTATTTCAGGAGACATAGATGATTGTGATACACTGGCCCAAACCTGCATGTATGAGCACCAGCCTTCAAAAACCCTCTCTCCAGTATATGAGGCGGATGTAGCAGCAGCATCTGAGCAGAGAGTGGAATCAGAAATGCATGTCTCAGACAGGGACTCTGAAGACGACCAGCGCTTTGCAAAACAGGACTGGACCCTGCTGAAGCAACTGCTCTCTGAACAAGATGCAAACTTAAATGTCACAAGTTCTCTTCCTGAAGACCTAAGCTTAGCGCAGTATTTGATCAAACAGACACTCCTTTTAGCTCGAGATAGCGCAAAGCCTCAGGGTTCAGCACACACTGACACTTGGAACAGGTGGAGTGAGCTGTCATCACCCCTCGATGACTCGTCAGCCAGTGCCACCATGGCTGGTGTCTCCTCCGGAGACTGTTCACCTCAAGGGGAGTGGACAATCTTGCAACTGGAAACTCAGCACTGAGAGTCTCAGCACTCGGGGGAATGTTAACCATGCCACCCACCCCTGTGATTTTTGATGCCTACATCATATTTAAATTATAATTTCATTAGCCAGGTATAGACTGTCCTTAAAATTAATGGAGTCTTTTCAATTTATTGAGGTAAATATAGCTTATTTATTAATATGTCTCATTTGAAAATGTTTTTTCTAAATTTTTGAGCATGTTTTCTATTAGACTAGAAGACTTGTACAAAATATTTACTGCAGTTTTCTTTCCTAGCTGATAATCTGTTAATTTATTCAAGGATTTCCATGTCGGTGCACAAGTAGATCAGCCCCTTACTTTTGACTGCATATGGCACATCATACTTTAACAATAAACTTACTGTGTGAGTGTACATTATAAAAGATCAGAATGTGAGTAACCTCAGACTCAGGCTGAGTGCTGCAGTTAGGGAGATGGAGGAGTCCCCTCAGCTTTCCCAGCATTTCAGGACTAGGTCATTGACAAGCGAGTACACCTTGGGTTTCCATCATCCTGTTAATAAACTAGGAGAAGAGAGACTTTTCTGGATATCTCAGGGATAGCCATTTGCTCCCCTTCCAAGGCGTGTGGAAACTATCTTGTCTGTGTGGGCCCTCAGAGTTACTCACATCCTCTTGCATGTTGTGGTAGGAATACCTTGGAACTGCACTGCTCCAAGCTAACAGCAAGCATTAACCGGAATGTGTGCAGGAGGCTGCTGGGTGAGTCCTCATGTGGCACTTGCTTCCTCGTGTCTGTTTACGTCCTCCTTTGTCTGTCAGACTTCTCTCAGTCTGTAGTTTTGTGGGAAAACAGACAAACTATGCTCCTAGGTAGTAAACATTTGGATCTCAGATGCTAGTGAGTCTGGCCCTTTAAGGTAATGGGATTTCAATCACATTTGTCTTGTAACTAACTTATGTTTCTCTAGAATATATCAGAAGTAAGAGAATCTTTTGAGATAAAATTTTTCTAAATATTAGCAAAATTTTCAAAAGATAACAACAGAATGCATAAATATATTGAACATAACTAGATTAATACATAATTATTTGTTCTAAAACAACAATTATGTTTTCATTTAAGGACTATTCTGTTATACCATAAAACTTTTTCGTGCCTTTAAAAAAACAGTTTTAAATTTTTTTACCTTAATTTATTTTGTGTGTGTTTATGTGGGTAGGCATGTGCGTGTGTATCCCAGCACACACGTGGAAGTCAGTTCGGTAGGCGTGTGCATGTGTATCACAGCACATGTGTGGAAGTCAGACGACTCTCCTTCCACCATGTGAGACCCAGGAATTGAACTCAGATCATCAGGTATGGTGGCAAGTGCCTTTACCCACTGGTCCATCCCAAGTCCTGGTTTTATGTCATTTTAAAAAGCTAGACACTCTTGCAGGGGTACTCACTTACTTAAGAGGTAGTTACTAACTCAGTTATTTAGGGTAAAGAAATGGACATTGAACATAAGCACTCAGGTAAATAGAACAAATGAAAACACTGTATCTAGTGCAGGGCAGGAGAATGTAAGAAAAGCATTGAAATATCAACACACACACACACAAATACTTTATATTCTAAAGCTGAGTAGGAAGTTAAAGATTAGACTAATCTCTTTAAATGGTAAAAGAAAGTTTTTTATGAGCAGAAGAACTAAAAGGTCCTACAGCTAACTTGTGGCTAGAATCTACTGTTTCTTAATTCCAACTTGCTGTTGTTTCTATCACACAAAATATTTATTTTCTCACAAAGCTTTGAACATTTACAAGTAGTTTGTAATATGAAAATGTTTTACATGGTAATAATTAAAGCACACATTCATTCCCAAGACATATGAGGGCTTTTTTTTTCCCTTCTGAATGTGAGGTTGTTTTACACGTTCCGTTTAATAAACTTCCCCAAAGTTTAGAAGTTTCTAATTTAAATTACATTTCTTTCCTATCTTCAGAGCTTTAAAACTTTCACCTTAAATTATTAAGCCTAAAAACAAACTCAGTTACATATCACTTCTGCAGACAGGTCACTGAAGAGGTCTTTTACCTAAGTGGTGACCACTTAAGGAACTTAAGCACTTACTGCATTTTCATAGCTGCTTTGTGAACAGGCATTTACGTAAACTGTTACTGTTTGCTGCCAGACTTCATCATGTGTTGAAGCCATACCCAGATATAGATACTCATGTAACTACTAACATTCATTGTATGTCAGAGACTGTTAAATGTCTTACATATGCATCAACACTTTTAAATGTCACAAAAGGTCTGTGAAATATGTCTTCTTTATTTTACACATAGGAAACATACTTTTTAATTTTTTTCTACATTCATTCGCTGTAATGAATGTTGTAAGAAGAGTGTCCTTGCCGGGCGGTGGTGGCGCACACCTTTAATCCCAGCACTTGGGAGGCAGAGGCAGGCGGATCTTTGCGAGTTCGAGGCCAGCCTGGTCTACAAAGCGAGTCCAGGACAGCCAGAGCTGTTAAACAGAGAAACCCTGTCTCAAAAAACCAAAAAAAAAAAAAAAAGAAGAGTGTCCTTATCACAGAGTGGAAGTCAGAGGAAAACTTGCAGGAGTCAGTATTCTCCCACCATGTGGGTTCTGGGGGCTGAATTCAGACTTGGTGACAAGCACCTTCATCTGCTGAATCATCTCATTGGCCCTAGAAACTTTTATATTGTATATACATATACACATACATACATACATGCATATATATGATTACATAATATATATATATGTGTGTGTGTATTTTTTCCTTATTCTGGATGATCTGACATAATGGAAGAAAATAAAGAAAAATAAACTATTATTATATGGTAAAATTACAGCTGTACATGTTCAGGTTAGAAGCCACAAACAGCTAATCAGAAAATTAAAGGAGGCCAGAACTTGTCAGTGGTCTACCCAGTTGACCTGAGGCTGGTGACTTTATGCTATACATAACAAATATGTCATTTTTTCTTAGTTTGTTGCAAACCATTAGGGATATAAACTTTTTAAAGATGTTTTTATTCATAGTTTGCATGGGATTATAAACTTCCAATCAAGAAAATATCCTTATTTTTTAAACTTCCCAAGATTTTTTTTTTTTTTTTTTTGGTTTTTCGAGACAGGGTTTCTCTGTTTAACAGCTCTGGCTGTCCTGGACTCGCTTTGTAGACCAGGCTGGCCTCGAACTCGCAAAGATCCGCCTGCCTCTGCCTCCCAAGTGCTGGGATTAAAGGCGTGTGCCACCACCACCCGGCTAATACCCAAGATTTTTTTTTTTTTTTTGGTTTTTCGAGACAGGGTTTCTCTGTGTATCCTTGGGTGTCCTGGACTCACTTTGTAGACCAGGCTGGCCTCGAACTCACAAAGATCCACCTGCCTCTGCCTCCCAAGTGCTGGGATTAAAGGCATGCACCACCACCGCCCGGCAATTCCCAAGATTTTTATATTGACTTGAATTGTTTGGAACATCAAGGAAATGTCTGCAGAAGACTTACAGCCCTTTGATTCCCTTTCTTAGAACAGTGTTGACTTCTGAAGCTACCTTTAGGATGAGTTGGAATTCACTCAGTGAGGAGATAACCCTAACACAGCATCACTTTGAGGCTTGGTTTTGGGATGGTATTTAGGAGAGATAGCAAGTGACAGAAAGAAGAGCTAAGTTGGGGCTAGATCGTGAACTATATCCTGAATACTGCATAAACTTGCAGTTTCCAGTACACATTCATTTATTTGAGTTTAACTCTCAGTAGACAGTAAAGGGCTATATTTTGGGAAATTAACTACCTATAACTCATAATGGGTAATCTATCAAAGTTTTTTTTTTTTAGTAAAATCTTTATTGGTAAAATATTTACATAACATACAATTTGCCCATTTACACAACTCAGTAGTTTTTAGTGTGTCATACTCTGAAGCCATCACCACTTTGAAGTTTAGAACATTGTAACAGCTTCATGCAAATCTCTAACTTACTGTGATATCCTGCTTACCTCCTGTTACTCTCTTCACAACACGGGAGCTGACCCCCGTCTTGCCAACCAGACCCCCTCAATGCTTCTAGTGTTTGTGTCTGTGTGTGTGCGTGTTTACAAGTTCATGGCCAGCCTGTGCTATGTAGCATCTCAAACAAAACACAAAAACCTTTGGTAGCAGTTATATAAGATTATGGGTTGAGTGACAAGGGCAGAGACACTGGTGAGAGTAGTTTGCACTTGAATGGAGAGGCTTAGGAGAGACAGGAGAGGGTATTCAGGTATTTCTAGGAGATAAAACTGAACAAATTTGTAAATAGATATGGAAATGAGAAGTCAGCTTAGAAGATTTAGGTTTCTGACTGGGTTGGCCAAGGTGGTAATTTTGATGATGTCATCAACCAAAATTTGAAATGAGTGTAGGAGAGAAGATGAGTTTAATTGAGGACATACTGTGTTTGAGATGCCGAAGGGACATTCAGTGAGCCAGGGACAAAAATACTGTTGAATGTTCAGAAAAAGAAACTTCTGAGGAAACTGAAAAGGGGATGCTCAGAAATAGAAAGCCATCCTGAAGAAAAGTGATGTATAATCTTGATGCTAATTAGAGGAGGGTAGGTCAAAGTGCGTGGTCCTACTTGGACTTCTGAAGCCCACAACCCACAAGGATTTTTAGTGCCTTTTTCTTGTTGGCAAGGAAATGGATGTTGAAGTCTTCATGTCATTTTAGGAAGACAGCGTACCTTTCCAGTAAAGGATTAGGCAAGTCTACCCCAAAAGTGTTCATAACTTCATATCCAACCTAGCTTCCCCCCTGTTGGGATCTGCCATTAAGCATAAAGAATTTGAAAGCCTTCATGGTAGAGTGCCTGTAATCCAAACACTTAGAAAAGGCAGGAAAATCACAATTCAGAGCCAACCTGATCCACATGATGTCCCAGTGTTCTCTGTGTGCTTATGTGTATAAAAATAGTTAAGACCAATTCCCGTATAAAGTTTCACCTATACGGTACAGTACTGACTATTGTAGCCATGCTGTGCTCACTCTGAATAACTGAAATCCATCCCCCTTTTACCACTTTTCCCCATTTTCTGCTACCTTTGGCAAGCACTACCCCACTCTGCTTCAGTGAGTTTCACACTTTTAGATTCTCTTTCTGTACCTGATTTATTTCACTTAAATGGATAACACATTAATACCACAAACCACAAGGTTTTCTTTTTTAAAGGCTTTAATACTTTGCTTTCTTTATCCATTTGCAGATGTTGCATGGCCTTTTCTGGGTAGACATAAACAAAAGCTTATTCATTCTCACTAGGGTAACAAAGAATCAGTTCTACCAAATCTACCTTGTGGATCAGTGGGCTTATTGGTCACTTAAGGAGCATGGGTCTCCAACTTCATCACAGAAAAGTCCATCATAGCACGGTGTGGACTCACAGAAGCTGCATCCCTGGGATCCCTGCACCGTTGACCATGCTGGAGAGCGTCCTCTCCCCAGAAAAACTTTAATTGCCTATGTGGGGAGCGGCCTTATAAATCTCATAACAGCCTCATGAGCCTGGCAAGTTGCAAGTGCTCCCCTCTTCACCACAGAGAAGAATCCAGTGGGGGGAGAAAATGCCTGCGCAATAATCCACCATCCCCTGGTCTTAAATTCCTCAGTTCTTTCACAAAGTTGCCTGAGCTGGGGGTGGGGAGTTATAGGTGTCATCTCCTTTTTCTGTCCGGTTTCAGTGAAGCGGCAGGCCGCTGTGCTGTGCTCACTCTCTGCAAGAGTCACAGACTAAGCTGGAAGCTCCCTGGCTGGCAGCCAAAGGATGTCTACCTTCAGTATGCAATCAGTAGCCAACAACTCAAGGGGAGAGGGGCCCACCATCACCCATTGCAAGTAAGAGTGCAGATTGGCCTTAGATGGCTAAGGGGTTATCTACAAGTTAATGTTAGCAAGTCTAATAGTGCATAAAATTATCCTGAAACTGTAACATTAGGCCAGATCAGCTAGTGGGCAGGCGAGAGGCCAGCAGGCCTGGCCTGCTTTAACTGGCAGCTTTACTCGCCCTGGGAATAAACCCATGGGACCAAGAGTGGCCTCCACCACCTGCAACCTAAACTCCGTTAACTAATATCTTCATTAATAACTATAAGTTATATTAGGTGAGGAGAGCAGCTGGCAGCATGGCAAGGGTAGATGCTGAGGCCTGTTGTGAGGCCTTCCAACCTGAAACCCCCAGCAGCCTTTCTCCCAGTAATTAAATACACCAAGACCTTTTAATGTTTCAACACTTAGCCCTTAGCTGGGCAGACCCTCAACTAGCTCACCTAAATTAATCCCAGGCCACCTAATCCCAATCAGCCATGTGGTTTGCTGTACCTTCCAGAGCTCTCAGACACAATCTGTCTGCTTCTGCGTCTCCTGATGGAAAGAGAATCTTCTATGTAAAACCCAGGGTTCCTTTCTTTGTCCCAGGAAGTCCCACCTTCCTATACTCTTTCTGCCCAGCTAATTGGCCATCAGTGACTTTTATTAACCAATCAGAGAGTGTCTCAGAAAGGGCAGTAACCAGATCTCTAGCATTGAAATCAGCCTCTAAAACCAATGTATAAGACCTTCCTCCAACTATCCCATTACTTGTATCAGTTGTTTTGTCAGAAGAGCAATGTTGGGTACATGGATGGGGGACTTTATCCCTCTAGCTCCTCTGTATTGTTTGCTGTGAACCACCTAGCTTCCTCATCCTGAGGTACCACCGTCACCACGGGAGCTGGTGCTGAGTCCCTTCCCTGCTGGTCTCTTGAGCTCTTTGACCCAGCTCAGGGCCAAGGGAAAGCAACATGACTGCCACTGCAGCCAGCTCTCCGGTTCCCACAGGCTCTGGGCCCACACCATGAACTCTGCTC
>CAJQZJ010033983.1:598115-614714 GCA_907164525.1 Lophiomys imhausi | reverse complement strand
CTGCTCTCCGGTTCCCACAGGCTCTGGGCCCACACCATGAACTCTGCCTTTCCATGAGGGGACCCCAAACTGGGTAAACAATTCTTCACTCTCCTGGACTTTGTTGCACAGGAGAAATGTGTACTTTGTGTTGTCTGGGGTGTGACTGCCCATCCCTACGGTAAGCTTGGTGTTTTTCGCCTTCACTATTTTATCATTTATGCTTTGTGTGAATTCTTCAGGCTTTAAATCCTCCAGAAGCTTGCCAGCTCAACACTAAACATGTCACATTTGCCTTCAAGTGACCTGGACAGACCTCTTCTTTAACTTTTCTCATATCCCAAGAGTTTAATGTCTTACAAACCCAACTTCTATGCCAGTCTAAATCATTCGGATCCACCAAGGCCTCCCCTACCTCATAACGATTGTGTCCTTACCGTAGGGCTCCGAGTCTCAAGATCTCTGCTGACTCAACCTCATTCTTAGCTCTCCTGTAAACATCTGTGACACTCAAACATTATCACTGTCATCTTATTGGTGCCTACCCTTTCTACATTGTTTTTCATCCCCTGACCATTATGGGGACCTCAGCCAGTGCCAACTCAGTGTCCCTAGCGGCTCACTTGACCTTTTCTCTCATTGCTTCAGGCTATGTAGTCTTTCCTTTCTTTCTTTCTCTCTCTCTTTTATTACTAGGCAAGCCACAGCACAGCCCCAATTTAGACATGCCCAAGTCTCCAGGTTAAAAATGTTGAACTCCATCTGGTAGGACTGATAGATGACCATGATTCGGAATAACCCTGCATCAGTCTTGCCACCAAGTGAATCCTTTGTTCTCCTCCAGTGTCTTCTCTTGGAGTTGTACCTGATTTTATTACCAGTTTTCATCAGAATCCATTGAGGAATGGGACGATTTTGCTTTTGTTTCTTGGCTAGGAATGGCTTGATTCTGAAAGTCTTGTGAGAAGACATGGCGAGAAGCTGAGTCAGATGTATGGCACACGATGGCAGAGGAAAAGAGAAGAGTGTGTATTCTTTCAAGGTGGGATGAGTCTATATTACAGACTGACCCTATCTGTGCCCATGTGCCGTCCTGTGCAAGGCTTTTCATAATGTAGAAGTCTTCCCCAGTTAAGGGAGTTTCCGCACAGAGTGTTTCCTGATGATCATGTCTTCCTACATTGAGCCACTATTAAGGCCCCTAGTCTGCCTACTTGGATCTGAGGGTGTCTTCTACCATATTGTCTCCCTCCTCACTCTGATTCTTCCCCTGGTTTCCAGTTTCTGGATCAGGAAGAGCCCTCTTCAGATCTAGCTTGTGCTGTTTGCCTTGCATCCTGCCAGCTGTATGAAATGGCAAGCTAGCGCTTCTGTCTCACACTCCCTTGTTCTGCTTCCCCTGCCAAATCAGAGGCCAGTGCAAAACGGAAGGCATCTGCACACTCTTCCTCCCTCATAAACGGCTTCAACTGCATGTCTTACTGGCCACAGCAGAGGCCTCACAGCAGCTGTCACACAGCCTGCTTAGAATCCTGCCCCATATATGAAACTCTGGGCAATTACAATGTATCCTCTAACCCATGAGCTGTTTGGGAGATAGTTGTAAAATGGACCCCATTCAACAAGGAGGCATACTAGTGCATACTATGTAGGGAAGACGGCCACCTCAAAATTACCCCCAAGGAAGATTGACTCTCAGTTCAGCTTTGGTGGCATTTTTTGTCACCCATTGTAGAGAGCACACAATCACTTCTACAGCAAGAAAGCACAGGGAGAAGGAACCATATCAGGATCACTCTCCAGACACTCTGGCTTCAGATCAGCCTCAGTTTCATTGTTTATCACCAATTGATGGGGCCAAACCCTCCCCAGCTCATTTTTGGTTCTGTCAGTCCCTGTCCAGGTACCAGTTGTATTGCATGACTTTTCCTGGAAAGACCTGAACAAATATCTCTTCGCCAAGACAGGGCACCAATGGCAAACCAAAGACACTATTCCACCCAAGTCTAGCTGCATCAACAACAACCCCACTCCTCCCACACACACTAGTGACGACTCACAAAAGCTGCACCCTGGAGCTCCCTTCACATCTTGTTGCAAGAAGCCTTGCCTGCCCACAGTCTTGTCCTTGCACTCACTGTGCCGCTCAGGCTAGCCTTGAGCCTCTGATCCTTCTGTCTCAGCATCTGCAGTAACTGGAATTGTGTCTAAATCACTAAGCCTGATTTCCAACTTTTCTTTCTTTCTTCCTCTTTCTTTTTTGAAGCTGGGTCTCACTGTTTGGCTCAGTCTGGCCTGTGTGCTTCATGTAGCACAGGCAGGTCTTGGACTCATGTCCCTCCTGCTTTTGCCCCTGAAAGACTAGAAATACCCGGTGGCATGTGCCACCACTTGAGCTGTTTTTGATTGTTTTGAGGAATCTCTACTCTTTTCTTCCATAATGCCTGCACAATTTACACTTACACCAATAGTGAATAAGATCTCTCTTCTCCATGTCCTTATTAGTAATTTGCCTTTTGTCTGGTAATAACCACTCTAGCAGATATGGTCTTATTGTTTTAATTTGCATTTCTCTAATCATAGTGATCTTGAGGATTTTTTTTTCATATACAACCTCCTACCCCCATTTCTTCTGGAGAGCTCAGAGTTGGACCCAAGGCCTGTTTGTGCATGCTGAGCTAAGAGGCCATCATTGAGATACACCCACATACTTCTTTTACTCACTTTTGAGGTATATCTAGTCTGCTGTTTTGCATACTTTATAATCAGGTTATTTGTTTTCTTGCTATTTAACTGAGTTCCTTATGTAATTTGGATTTTTACTTTTTATCAGATATATGGTTTGCAAAGACATCTTCCCACTCCATAGGTGGGAAGAGCATTATCTCTTCAATGTTCCTTGTCAGTCAGCTCTGTTGTTTACTTTGTTGTGCAGAAACTTTCAGTTAGAAGCAATCCCATGTCTCATTTTTGTTTTGGTGCTGGGGGATTGAATGTTTTAAAAACTTATTGCCTATGAACAAGATAGATAGCTCAGTGGTAGAGAGCATGGGATCCGTTCCCAGTACTCAAACCAGACAGCTCACAGCTGTCCCCCCCACACACACACGCACACACAAGAACACACGCGAACATACACACAAGCACATGCACACACACACTTTTCTGCCCCTCCCCCCATTTTCATTAAGTAGTTTCATATCTTGCACATTAGTCTTTAGCAGATTTTGAGTTGATTATTATAAATGAAATGAAGTGAAGGTCCAATTTCATTCTTCCACATGTGAATAGTCAGTTCCTCAGCACTATTTATGGAAGAGATGACCCTATCCTCACTGTGTGTTCTTGATGCCTTTGATGAAGACTGGTTGACTATACATGTATGGATGTATTTCTGAGCTCTCTGTTTATAAGGTCTGTTTTTGTGGTGGTGCCATGCTTTGATTATTATAGCTTTGTAGTACAATTTGTGATGCTTCCAGCTATATTGTTTTTGTTCAAGATTACTTTGGCTATTTGGGATATTTTATAGCTGTGTGCAAATTTTAGCACTATCTTTTCTATTTCTGGGAAATTTGATAGAAATTGCACTGAGTCTGAAGCTCACTTGAAAGAATTATGTAAAAATCAGGCTGGAGAGATGTCTCCACAGTTAAGAGCAGTGGCTGCTCTTCCAGAGGACCTGGGTTCAGTTCCCAGCACCAAGAAAGAAAAGAGAGGAAGGGAGGGAAGGAAAGAAGTGATAGCTGAGGCAAGGCCATCCTGGACAATATGGTGAAATCTTATCTCAAAATAAATAGGGGGAGGAGAATAGAAAAGAAAAAGAGGCAGGAGAAGGTGGGAACAATCAATCATGGCTAGTGAGGCCTTTCCAGAGTCCTGAGGCAGGAGAAGGTGGGAACAATCAATCATGGCTAGTGAGGCCTTTCCAGAGTCCTGAGGCAGGAGAAGGTGGGAACAATCAATGTTAACAAGACCTTTCAAGAATCCTGAGGGTTGTTTCCTTCCTCCATTTCCTGTGTGAGGCTGTGTGACGCATATGTGAGCATGTGGAGGCCCCTGGTTGACGTTTGGAATCATCTGCAATCCCTTTTCCATCTTAGTCACTGAGGCAGGGTCTCTCAACCAATCCCAGAACTTTAGATATGTACTGTCTGGTCAACTTGTTTTCTGGGTTCCACCTCTGCCTTCTGAGGTGGACCACCACACCCACCCAGCATTTCCTAGGTTTGAGGATCCAAACTAGCAGCACTCACATCTGCATGGTCAGCTCTTAACACTGAGCCACTCCTAGCCTCCAGGAAACTTCATTTTATGTAAGTTAAACACCAATAGAATATGGAACAATATGGGCAGATAAAGCTGGAAAGTGTAGGCAGCCAAAGAATGATGAGTTCCACACAAGGACTACAGCAAGCTATCTAGGCAAACATTTAAAGAGTTTTTAAACAAGAAAATACATCACATGTAACATTGTTTATTAATATGCCTCAGCTTCTAGCAGGAAAACAGGAGACTGTTTATTGCTGTTGAAAACATGGTTCTTCTTTCAATTTGAACGTAACATGTTTGAGATGCAGTTGAACCTGCCTTGGTAAGGCACACTGACTCACATCTCTATCCTAACACTTGAAAGCCCGAGGCAGGAGGATTACTATGAGTTCAAGATCAGCCCGGACTACAGAAAAGGACCCTATCTCAAAAACAAATAAATAATTCTGATAAACCATTGTTTTCCCATGTGTCCATTCTATACTAGTTTTGGGCTGCAGGGCTTAGATGAGGACTTTGACACAGTTTAACAATGTACTGAAGGAGCTCTGTTGAAGTTGAAATTATATACGTTTTTTCCTAGTGATGTTTATATTGGTTTTATATTCAGACTTTGATAGCAAGACTACTTGGAATCTGGCACGGCTCCAGAAGACTTGTTTGTCTATCATTGCACAAACTACTTTAAGTGTCCACAGTCACCTTTCCTAGATGAGATAGAATGAAGTTTGCCCCTTTTCTTTTGATTTCAAGCTCGTTTTTTCCCCCTGGCAAGGAAATTGAAAATAATCCTCATTGACATACTCCTTCATTTAAACATCACATGCTTCCTTGTAAAAAGTGTCTTCTAGAGTGACGCAGCTCCTCAAACTGCAGATAATCTACCTTGTGAAATAAACGGCAGGCACTGTGAAGAGGCTGGAGCCTTGCTCTGAGTTCCCAGTAAGGAACTGCAACCAACTAGCAGCTCAGACCTAACTTTGGAGTGTAGTTAGGCACTCTGAGCCAACCATACACAGCCAGACTTCAGCCAATCGCAGGCTTCCAGCTGATCAGACCGTGTCCCATCACGGCAAAGGGTGGACCAGTCAGGCTATTTCTATACTTCCCTCCACCTTCTATAAATAATGTCTGCTGTTCCGGAGCTGAGCTAGCTGGGCCTTTTCTGGTTCAGGGTTCTTTCCAGTTCATGATTCGTGTTTAAGTCAGATTTCCCTGGCAAGTTTAAAACGGCAAAAATGTCTCCTTTAACAAAGCTTAAGTTGAAGTAAAGTATCTTCTTGTAGTGTCTTATTTGGAGTAAGTTATATAAGACAGATATTCAAGAAAATAACATCAAGTTAAACCAAAATGAATTGGAAGGGATTGATGCAGACAGTAGTGGTGCTCAGTCAGTAAGAAGGGCTGGCGAGATGCTCAGCAGGTAAAGGCTACTGATTATCTGAGTTCCTCCAACTCCTCCAAGTTGTCTGCTAACCTCCAAAGCATGTTGTGGCAGGCACATCCACAAACATAAGCACACACATTAAGTAAGTATAGATTGAAACAAACAAGCCAACTTTAAATCAGTTTTAAAAAAACCTGAAAACTAAAAATCTGATTCCTAAAGCCAAAACAATCTACCCACACCATGGTCTTAGTACTGGGAAAAGCATAAATACACAATATTTATGGTAAGATTTTGTACATTCTCATACAAGTATAGCTGAAACACTGAAACCCTAGAAGAAATGAATGACTTAAAGAAATACAATTTAGCAAATGGATTCAGAAAATCTACATGTATTTCTAAGCTTGGAAGAAGCTGACAAACATGTACCCTTCAAAAACTGCAGCAGTCCTTGTCCTAACTACTTGGGTACTGAGGCAGAAGGTTACTTGGTCTTGGAGTTCATCAACCTAGACAGCATAGTAAGGCACTGTCTCAAATTAGTGCTGATTAAGGCCACTAAATGATTTTAGGTTATGAATAAAGAAATGCCATCACACACAATCTAAGAAGCTAACATGATGTGACCATTAAAACCTGACTGACGACAGCATAGAAATTACAGAATAATGCCTGCCTTGGTCACTGGTTCTATTGCTGTAAAGGGTGACCAGGGCAACTCTTATAAGAGAAAGCATTTAATTCTGGGCTTGTTTATAGTTTCCATGACATAGTTCATTATCCTCATGGTGGGGAGCATGGTAGCATGCAGACAGGTGCTAGAATAGTAGCTGAGAGCTACATCTAGATCCATAGACAGAGAGAGAGAGAGACAATGGGCCTGCCATGGGCTTTTAAACCCTGAGGCCCATCCCCAATGATGCACTTCCTCTAACAAGGCCACACCTCCTATTCCTTATAATCCTCAAATAATGCTACTCCCTGGTGTCTAAGCATTCAAATACCACCACAATACCACTTATATAATCACAGCAGAGCTCCAAAATGATCCAGTCATGTATTAAAACAACATATGACAATTTAAGGAACGCAAGGTGACTTAATGTTGGGAAGACTTCATATAGTATATTGGTAGGTCAGACAACAACCATCTCTATGGATGTGGCTATTAACTTGAAATAGTGACATCAGAAGGGAACCACTAGAAGACGTAAGATGATCTTCAGAAGGAAGCAGAAAAGTACAAGTCTATGCTTTGTCACTGCTTTGAAGAAAAACTTGACAGAAGCAGCTTGAGAAAAACAATTTGGTGCTTGGGCTATAAGGGGACATTGTCCATCATGGCAGAAAGCCTTGACAGTGGGAGTTGAGACAGCTAGTCACTTGGCACCTGTGGTTAGGGAACCAGAATGAATGCCGGCGCCCCAGCAGGAATGTTTTGTTTCCTCTTTATTTCATTGTGGACCACAGCCCATGGGATGGTCACACATACAAAGGCTGAGTCTCTATCCTCCTAAATTAACCCTCCCTGGAAACGTCCTTACACACATACCCCCAGGTGTGTCTTCTAGGTGACTACAGACCCAGGGAGAGCAACCATTACAGGGACACCAAAGTCATAAAAAGTAGATTGATAGCTTGGCTATTTTAAATGTAGAACTTACATATGTTCAAAACATCATAAAAATAATTAAGACAAAAGATACGTTGGGGAAAATATTTTTTCTGTTTAACGAAAATTAAAGTGCAGCCTATGTAGAGCCAGATGTGGTGATGTGCGTCTGTCCTACCGATGCTGATATGAGAGAAAACCCTGGACCTTGCAGGCAGGCCACACGCACACACCTTAATCACATACTTAACCAACTGGATTCCATTATAAAACTAATTCCTAGATGATTATTATACTATACAAGTTTATTATTAGTCAAGTAAAGTAACACTTGCTTGGAACTAAATCCACTTGTAATTTAAGATCAAGCTAAAATTCTGAGCATATTCTGTCCAATCCACGCACTGTGTGGGATAACTGCGCTTTTCATAGTCAGTAACCTAAGTCAGCCTAAAAATCGCTAAGCAGGAAGTGAGAGCACGTGGGCTGCCTGTGCTACAAACGCCCAGTCAGCGTTCGCTACCACACCAGCCTGCTTGCAGCAGCCAATGTCATCTGGCTTATTGCCATCAGAACTGCACGTCATCGGTGCTCAGCGTGGCCTTGACATCTTCTCAGACATAATAATGAGATGAATGGGCTCTAGGCTTAGTAATGCTTCCGTATGAAGGGGCATTACATACGGAAGAATTTTTAGGGGAAAAAATGATTGCATTTCCCAAGCACAGTTTTTAGAAGGCGTGACTGGTTATTGCTGAGTCCTTTGCCCGCTCCAGCGACGGATCTGACCCGGGCATTGAAGGGATGAAGAGAAGATAAACAGATCACGGAAAAGCCGGGGTCAGGCAGACTGGGCTCTGTGCCGGAGAAAGTACGGGACTCGGGACGCGCAGTGTGTTTATTATATACACTCGGACAGAGAGGCAGGGTTATCGCATACAGCTGAACACGGAGGCGTGTTTAGCTCATCTCAGTAGTCGCCTTCTCTGTAGGGCGGCTTCCTCGGGTCATAAACGTCCAGGGAGAGAAAGCTACGGTGACATTTCCTACACACGCTGTCAACATTTACACTCAGATCCCCGAGCAAGACTTTGCCGTCTCTTGTGTCTCCTCACCTCTGGGTGGAGGGGTGGGAGTGGGGAGTCAGTGTCATTCCTGTGAGGCTGAGGTTTTAGAGTCCTTAATATGGCCTTGGCTTACAAGAAGGTGTCTGAAAATATTTCATTGTTATATTTCATCTTTTACATTTTAATTGCCACCACAGTTACTTTTTTATTCATTTTGACTGACTAAGCCAAGTAAAATATCAAAGTACATGTACGTTCTTTAACTTATATCAGTACTAAAATCTTTATAGTATAAAAAATAGAAAAGAAAATGAGGAGTAATATTTATTTTAAGAGCTATGACATTCTTAATATATAAATGCATCCTGTATCAATCAGAAGAATGTCAACAGCTAAATAAAAAAAACTAGACAAAAAGCCCCCAAAGTTATCAAAACAAGAAATAAAAATGGTCAAAAATGCAGTAAAATACTTTATGTGCTAGTTACTATTACTAATAAAGATAAAATTATAAAATCTGAGATTGGATAGAGTTTAGTAAACTGGCCTTCAAATTCCTATTGTACAAATGTAGACAGCTACATTCTCTGGAATGCCCGATGGTGATGGGGTGGTGTTAAGCATTCTAAATGTTAAGTAATTGGTCCTATTTGCTGTCTGTTACTTATGTTGTCTCTGATTGGTTAAATAAATTGCTGAGGCCTGGGATTGGGCAAAGACAGAGAAAGGTGGGACTTCCTGAGATTAGAACAGGAACCCTTCTTTTACACAGAGGTTTAGCTCATTCCAGCCAGGAGCAGGAAGAAGGAGGACACACACCATTGGTTAGAAAAAAGAACCTCATTCCACGTGGCTAGGAACATTGCCATAGTGTGGAGAATGGCAGTCCAAAGGGATGTATGTATATATGGGGTCATATTTGGGTAATAGAATTTTGAGCTAATTTAGTTGGGCCAAGATTGCACAATTCAGGCCAGGGCTTGTTAAAATCCACGTGTTATCTGTGTGTACACATTTATAATGGCGGAATATAGATTAACAGCTGGCAATCAATGATAATATAAATACTAGTAAATAATTTAATTAGCCATTTTTTCTACATGATGGTGACAAAGTGAGGAACTTAAAATTGTTATAATCAACATGGTAATCTCACTCTTAAGAATTTGGTGAACAATTGAAAATACACCTGCACAAACAGTACGTTTAATGTTAGGCTGGGAAGTTGGTGGAGTCATTGCCTTAGCCTGCCAGGCCGGTGCTGTCTTTACTTAACCTTAGTGTTGATTGCCAGTTCTCCCTGAATCTCAAATGGCAGGAACCTGACTTTGAAGAATCCTCTGCTGTGGGGCAACAAAAGAAGCCTGAGGCTACTGTGGTATTTTTGCTCTTTCTAGGTAACATCTTTTATCTCTTTTGTAGATGTTTGTAGGTCACTTCATGTAACTTTGTAATTTCAATCGTTGTCAGGCCGTGCCCAGGTGTAACGTTTCTGTCATTTATTTTGCCAAAAGCATAGCTGTTCCTTTCTGTGTCACAGATGCTCTTGTTCATTTAGAAAATTTTCTTTACGTTATATATTTGCTCTTATCCTTCTGTTGGGTTCTCTAATTTGTGAGCACCGGTTGTCCGTTCTCTCTACTGCCCTTTCTTTCTCTATTGTGGAGTCTCTCGTGTAAACCCTCATAAACAGTTTTTCACCTAGAATCAAGTCTTTTTGTTATTCTCAGTGTGGATTGAATCCTCTGGTTGCATTTTTGTATCATTAAAGTATGTAAGGGGAGTTAGATTAATATAAATTAGATTTAGTGAATATCTAGGGGCTTCTGATACAGTCTCTTAATACAGGGCATGAAGATCAGCTTGGCTGTGGGCACTTGGCATGGCAGCATATGGACTAAAAACAAGGTTGATGGCTTGGCATTGTTTTCAGAGGCTAATAGCCTTAGGAAGTGGGTGGAGCCCAGATTAGGCTGAAGCCACGTGAAACAAGGAGAGAACCTATTTAAGGACAAAGTGGGTGGAGCCCAAGAGTTCCCATGCTAGAGATAACAAGATAGAAAGTGTCTTGTATCATGTGATGGAGAAAATGTTGGCAGACTGAAAAGCTCAAACAGAGCTGTAAAAATACAGTCAACTCTCCCTGAGGCAGAAAGAAGCTGGTGAACAGAGACGGCCTCAGTAAAGCAGCACAAGGCCAAGGACTAACCCTGTGGCACACACAGCTTTTGTCTAGAGGGGCTCGACCACTTCAAACAGTGGCCTGAAAGGAACTGTGGCCAGCCTCAAAGACTGAGGCAGAGCAGCTGAGTGGCTAATACAAACTGAGTAAGTTGGCCTGCTGACAGCTGAGGCCTTCCAGAGAGAAGAAAGACTCTAGACTCATTTAAAGTGAAGCTGCCAGCTGGGCGGTGGTGGCGCACGCCTTTAATCCCAGCACTTGGGAGGCAGAGGCAGGCGGATCTTTGCGAGTTCAAGGCCAGCCTGGTCTACAAAGTGAGTCCAGGACAGCCAGGGCTACTCAGAGAAACCTTGTCTCGAAAAACCAAAAAAAAAAAAAAAAATAAAGTGAAGCTGCCATAGCCAATTGACCCTAAAGGACCCACATCTGAGGTGTTCCTGAAGAAAGACTGTTGACTAAGTGCCTTAAAGGATCTACTCCTGAGGTGTTCCTGACAACTGAGGACCTGCCCCAGAGACTGTGTCCTAAAAGGTTAGGATTAGTTGTTAGATAATAGTTGTTATAGTTATTAATAGGTTTAGTTGTTAAACAAATAGGGGTTACAGTCATTCATGGGGTAGTAGTTAGGGAATAAGTGTTTATATTTTTTATAGGTGTCTATAGTTATCAATAAATATATTGGATAACTAAAAGTTTCATTTTAAAAAGTATTTTTATTTGTAACATATTTCTATTTTAGGGTTCCTTTTAAAATTTTTATTATGTATGTATGCATACATGTGTGTGCGAGTGTGCATATGTGTTTACCATAGTGTATAAGCAGATGTCAAAGAACAACTTGTGAGTATCAGTCTTTCCTTCCACCCTCTGGGTCCCAGAGACGCAGCTCAGACTGTGAGGCTTGGAGGTGAGCCACCTTGTCATCCATCCTCTAGCATTTCTTTATTTAAGAAATATTTCCACGCTTTTAGTCCCAGCACTCGGGAGGCAGAGGCAGGCGGATCTCTGTGAGTTCGAGGCCAGCGTGGTCTACAAAGCGAGTCCAGGACAGCCAGGGCTGTTACACAGAGAAACCCTGTCTCGAAAAACCAAAAAAAAAAAAAGAAATATTTCAAATAACTGCAAAAGCTTTCCTCAGGTTTCTTAGTCTTTATGTGCCTGAGAGTACACTGTGTGTGTGTGTGTGTGTGTGTGTGTGTGTGTGTGTGTGTGTGTACATGCATACATGCGTTATGTTTTCTTTTGGATTAGAACATAATCCAGGTTTAATGATACCCGTTTTTAATCCCAGAACTTGGGAGGCAGAGGCAAGCAGATTGCTGTGAGTTCAAGGTCACCAGCTCTGCATAGTGAGACCCTGTCTCAAAAACCCATCAAAGGAGAAGCAGCAGACAAAAAGAACATGCAGTGGAGTCTCCAAAGAAGATCCTTGCTAATGTCTGCACTGCATCACAGAGATTATCGAAATATGTTCATTGTCACAGAGCTATCAAAGATTTGAGCCACAAGAAGGTTAGAGGATCTGCTGCAGTTTGTGGGACAGAGGCAGTTCCCCAAAACATGAAGTTCTTCTTTGTGTCTCACAACAGTTTGTTACTCTGTAACTAATGTGAAAGTTTTGTGAAACACACCATATTTTTATTGTGCTTTTAAGGTGAAGTATATATTTTCAACCTGAGAATCTAATTTATGGAACTTTTCATTGTGACTTTCTTACAGCATCTAAATTAGAAATGTTCTGACTTCTAAGCAGAAATGTAAACCAAACATATTTCTTCCTAGAAATTCTAGGAAATAGTGAATCAGAGAGTCAGGTCATTGCAGAATTGCCAAATATATTCTTGTTTTTAATTTCAATCTGTTTGAGGCTGAATTATACAGGCACCTTTAAAAGCACAACTGAACAACCATGTTCTAGTAATGAATGAATTGCTGTAACACGCAAGCATCCTGGATAAAAACCTGTTTAGTGGAATTAGCTATGAAACATTTACATTTCTAGAAAATGCCTCCCAGGCAGACTAATTAGCCTGAACCCAGAAGAGCAAAGGTTGAAATAAAAACCAAAGCGTAAAAGTAATAGGGCTAAGAATTGTGATAAAAATGAAGTCCCACTGGTACCATGTAATAGGCATTTTCTGTCTCGGTGATGCAGATATAGACCAGATTAGACCAGATTAAAAGCAGATAAAGGCAGGTTTATTAGGTGCTGCTCCTGAGTGGTTTCATCAGTACCAAGGAATGGGGCTGAGAAGTCTTGCACCTGGGCCCTATCTGCCTTTCCTTTGTTTGGAGGATTCCCAGCACAGGTGGGGGTGGGAGACTGAGGGCAGGCAGGGTTTCCCCGTTTGGGCAGGAACTAGCAGGGGTGCCAGCCAAACACTATGCATCTTCCAGCTCCTAATATCTGGTGAAGTCTAATATGCACTGTATAAAAGAGAATGACAGGCCATCAGCATTGCATTTATCCATAGTGCAGGGGGATCTCTGCAAACAGCAGGGCTGGCAGAGTACGTCTGGTTCATCACAGCTCCGTAGCTGGTGTTGGTTCAGACTTCTGGAGTCTGACACATGCAGTTATTTTTTTTTAAGCATTTAAGTACAGTACGATTTTGGAGAAAAGTTTCCTGGTAACAATTATCCCATTCCCAAGTGCATGGCAAAGTTTAAGGTGCAACTACATCAAAACTCTTTTTTTTGAAATACGTGCAACCTCTTCCATAAGAATTGGTTCTGTAGTTTAAGGGCTTAGTGGGGGGAGTCTGGGACAAACATAATAGTCCAGGGAATTCAGGTGTGGCCTGGCCCTACAGATAGCACAGATCACCCAGCTACATCCATTTCCAGACTTCAGGGCGGAAAACAGGTATACATCCTCCATAGAGGAGGCAACCCCGTGTACTTAACATTTCTGACTTCCCTGACAATTATCTGTGAGCACAAGGACCCTGTGTCCTCTACGTCATTGTACCAGATGCCACTCTATGGAGGCATCAGCAACCCACACTGATAAAAATCCTAGTTCTTGGGTGGATTTTTACCTGCTAACAAGAAGGGCAACACTTTAGACTATAAGTAATATACATGTATCTTACATAGTATGTCAGAAAGTGACAAGTGCTAAGAAAAAAAAATGACTATGCTAAGAGTGATTAGAAGCTAGTTTCTGTTTTAAACGAGGATGTCACAGCAGATTTTATTGAAAATGTGATACTTGAACTAGGATTTGAAGAAGGAATCAGACCATAGACTCTGATGTCATCTGGACAGAGTGCTTTGGACAGAGAAGCTAATGCCCTTCAGCAAGAACATGCCTGGCAGGTGTAAGGATAGGGGACCTGAAATGGAAATCCGGAATTCATGAGTGCATAGTGACATCCAACCCTCTACACTCATGTAATCAGTAAAGAAGTAAATAAGCCAGAGAAGAGAAGAGGGCTGAGGACTGACTTTGGACTACTTCAATATTAAGAAGTTGGGTCAAGGAGTGGTGCCTGTGGTCCCAGCCCCCAGTAAGCCAAGGCAGGAGAATCACTTGAGAACTGAAGTTTGAAGCCAACCTTGGGCTATGTAAGCAAGACCCTGTCTCAAAAAACACTTAAAAATAAAGATTGAGCCATGCCTAGTGGCACCAAACCCCAGCAACCTGGGAGGCGGGGGCGCGAGAAACGTTAAGCCCAAGGCCTGTCTGGATAGCTTAGTGAGAGACATGTCTCAAACTTTAAAGCAGAAAGTGGGCTGCAGAACACTCAGCTAGAATGTATGAGGCCCAAGGTTCAATTTCCAATATTGCAGACATTTTTTTTAAGATTAAGAGGTAACCAGTGAGCTTACCAGAAGACAGGAAACATTTCTGGAGTATGAGCTAGTCAGTTGTAACAAGTGTTGCTAATTGGTCAAGTTAATTCAGTACTAGCAATTGTCTGTCTGTCAGGTTTAGGAATGACCTTGACAAGCAGTTTCTGTGGTGTACATGAAAACCCTTATTAAATGTAATATAGAGTTAGAGAAGTGGCATTAGAAACAACTTACAAACTATCCTTCTGAGTTTTGATAGAAAGGAAAACAAGGGGCTGAAGAGATGGCTCAGTGGTTAGGAGAACTGACTGCTCTTCCACAGGACCAGGGTTCAATTCCCAGCACCCACATGGCAGCTCACAGCAGACTGTAACTCCTGCCCTAGGGGATCTGACACACACACACACACACACACACACACACACACACACACACACACAAGCAAAATAACAATGCACATGGAATAAAAGTAAATTAATTTTAAAATAGAGTGACTAGTTGGAGTGGGAAGTGGGATCAAGAAGAGGCTTTAAGGGAGAAATAGCAGATTTTTTTTGTTCAGAATACCTGGTGGAAAGGAGACAATCGGTGATGCAAGAGAAACAGGAAGGTCGTTGGAGCAATTTTCTTTGATAAGCAAGAAGACATGGGATATGATGCCCACTTGAAGGGCAAACCTTACAGAGGTAATGTTCAGTGTGTCTACTATAGTTAGAGGGAAATAAAATCATTGAGCAAAGATGATGGGGGATATGCTCAAGGCATGGGTGGAAAATCACTTCTGGATGGTTTCATATTTAATATCTGAATACTTAGTACAATTAGTTATATTTATGAAATGCTTACTAATCGTAAATATATCACCTCTGATAAAAGCAAGGGAAGAAATTCTAGAGGGTTTCTTCTTTTTAAAATCAGTCCTGGGGATTGAACCTATAATTTCATATATGCTATATGAGCATTGTGCCCCAGCCCAGGGCTGGTCGTTTGAAGAGGGAATTGGTCTAGTAAGCTGCTATATCAAAATACCCTAGACCAAGAAGTGACTTACAATAGCAGTTCATTGCTTGCAATTTTGGAGTCAGAGAAGTCCAATATCAAGGAACCAGAAAATGCATTTTTTTTTTTGATGAGGTTCCATCCCTCACCAATTTCACCTTTTACTTATTTTTTATTTTTTTAATTGACTTATGTGAATGAGTGTGCTTTGCCTGAATGTAATTATGTGCACTAAGTGTATGCCCAGTGTCCTTAGAATTCAGAAGCGTGTCAGATCTCCCGGTACTGGAGTTACAACAGGTTGTGAGCCACCACATGGGTTCTGAGAACCGAACCAGGTCCTCTGTAAGAGCAGAAAGAGCTTTTAACCATTCAACCCCGAGATGACACGTTTTAGTTCTGACTTCACATGGCAGAATCAGAATATTCTTCCCTGGACCTTTCTAAGAACATTAACTGCATTTTGTGAGAGTGGAGGCCTCAAGACCTAAACACTACCAAAGACCCTTCCTCTCAATGCTATCACAGTTGGTTTCAGTATATGATCTGGGACGGGGATGGACGCACAGATATTCGGATCACATGAAGCAGTTGTCTAGAATATGACAGAATAAGAGGACCTGACAATTCTGTGCAGTTTCCAGGTAATGTTAAGAGTGCATTTGAACAAAGCATGTGCAGGTAAACCCGTTGAGTGATCATTATGTTCTGTTGTCGCTTTTGCCCCTTGTGACCTAAACCAGGTTTTGTGAAGGGTCAGTGTGCAGAGAAGGAGCTGTAGAAGCAGGAACGTGTCCTAGACCTGTGATACACTTACATTTAAATCTCAGCTCTTTGCTCACAAGCTCTTCTATTGTAGCCAAACAACTTAATCTACATCTCAGCTGTCTTATTTTAAAATTAGGAAAGCATATACCTTACAGAATTTGTGGGAAAGAGTTATGAAGTTGTGTGGATAAAGTCTCTGGTATAGTGCTTAGCACAAAGCTCACAATAAAATTTTCTTTTCTGGGAAGCAACCTTCCTACAAAAGACCCTACTGTGTGCTCTCAGAACTGGAGACTCTCTGCTCTCAGTCCAGCTGAGTCCCTGGATTGAATACCATAGCCTCCTAGAGAAGGCGCTTCTCTTAAGCTCTTAAAGAGGCCCTGCTGCTTAGTCCTGGTGCCTTACCCAGGCCTGGGCCATTAGCTTTCCCTTGCATAGGAAAGCCTTCTGAGTTCTTTTGGTAACACCAAGCCTTCTCTGCCACATGGTGAAAGACCCCCGGCTAGTGCATGCCTGTTTGTTAAGTTGCCAT
>CAJQZJ010033983.1:575264-597715 GCA_907164525.1 Lophiomys imhausi | reverse complement strand
ACCCTATATAATCAACCTTCGCCCTAGCCCGGCACGCTCAGTCACCCTAAGGCTGTAGCATCCGCAGGCGCCTGTGTAAACAATAAAGTTGCCTCTTGCACTTGCATCCGGTGGTCTCAGTCTCTGTCCTTGGACGCTGGGCCCCAGGGGCGGTGTCCCCATTTCAGGGGTCTTTCATTTGGAGGTTCCACCGAGATTTCCTTGGGACCCTCGCCCAAGCCGGCTGAGAACCCACCGGGAGGTAAGTTAAGCTGGCCAGCATTTGTTCTGTCTGTGTTTGACTCTCGTCTGTCTTTCGTTTCGTTTGCGCTGCGTTTGGAAGTCGATTCGGATCCATAATCGCTTTGTATTTGGGCGGCCTTGAGAAGGAGCTGATGGGCTCGGACTTCTCCCCCGCCACCCTGGGGGACGCCCCAGGGATTTGGGGAGTGTAGAGAGCTGCGATGTGCCGCGCCCTAAAGATGGCGCTGGTCTCCGCCTTCCACCAGCCCGACGGTGAGCGCTCTCGATGATAATAAGTTCATATTTGGCAAAGACCGCTGATCTGGCTTGCTTCCGCATACGTGGGCCTCTAAGATAGCACCACTTGGCTTTACTTGACTGGCTGTTCATTTTAGTATTTAGCCTGTGGGTTGGGTCTGCCCGGGCATTCGGAATTCAGAAGACTGTTTTCAAGGGATCTGAATAAACTGCTGGAGAAGAGCTTTTGTGAGTTGTGTCATCCTTGCTGGTCGAGGGAGACGCGACAGGGGAGCCCGTTATTTCGGGGCTCAGTACGAATCCGTGGGGTTCGTACGTTTGCAGGACGAAGCACTCGCTTCCCCGTTTGAATTTGTACTTTCGGTTTTGCGCCGAAGCCGCGCTGCGTGTCTCTTCGTTATTGTTGTATCTGTTCTTCTTGTTTGTCTATTTACGTATTTCTACATAAAAGACATGGGGCAGACCATAACCACCCCCTTGAGTCTCACTGTAGAACATTGGAGCGAAGTCCGCAAGTGCGCTCACAACCAATCGGTGGAAATAAGAAAAGGACGATGGCGGACTTTCTGCTCCTCGGAATGGCCTACATTTAAAGTGGGCTGGCCAGAGGGGGGAACCTTTGACATTTCTACTATCTTACAGGTCAAAGAACGGGTCTTCGATAGGGGACCCCACGGACACCCCGACCAGGTTGCCTACATCATCACCTGGGAAAGCCTGGCCAATGACCCACCTCCCTGGGTCATTCCCTTCCTCCCTCCAAGTCCCCTTTCCCTAAAGTCCCTACCCTCCCCCTTACATCCTCTCCCTCCACCTTTACCCTCTGCACCTCCGGCCACTCCTCAGGCCCCAAGTCCTCGGCCTCCCAAGTCTTCCATCTACCTGACCCTTATCAAGAAAGATCAAAAGTCTGTCCTTCCCCCAGATGATCCCCTCCTCGTGGACTTACTCACTGAGGAGCCCCCACCTTATCACCTGGCACCTGTCCCTGCCACTCCGGCTCAATCAGAGGGGGAGAAGAAAACGGGGCAACCCGAAGCCGAGAAGGGGACCCCATCCCCACCCAACTCCCCCGTGGCCGGGCGCCTAAGGGGTCGCAGAGATCCAACCCCAGCCGAGGGGGGTGGGAGAGAAGTCTCACAGGTATTCCCCTTAAGGCAGACAGGACAGGGACAATTACAATATTGGCCTTTTTCTGCCTCTGACTCATACAATTGGAAACAGCACAACCCCCCATTTTCCAAGGACCCCATGGCACTGACCAACTTGATCGAATCCATTCTGATCACTCATCAACCCACATGGGATGATTGCCAGCAACTCTTGCAGGTTCTCCTCACCTCAGAGGAAAAACAGAGAGTTCTCCTGGAAGCCAGGAAAAATGTTCCCGGCGAGGATGGGAGGCCAACTCAGTTGCCTAATGAGATTGATGAAGCCTTCCCACTGACCCGCCCGAATTGGAATTTCACCACTGATGCAGGTAGGAGAAGCCTATGCCTTTATCGCCAGTTGCTCATAGCGGGCCTCCGAGGGGCCGGGCACCGGCCCACCAATCTGGCTCAGGTAAAGCAGGTAATACAGGGTGCAGAGGAATCCCCTGCAGGTTTCTTAGAAAGACTTAAAGAGGCCTATCGCATGTACACCCCCTATGATCCAGATAGTCCGGAGCAGGAAGTAAATGTATCAATGTCATTCATATGGCAGTCTGCTCCAGATATTAAAAATAAATTACAGAGGCTGGACAATTTGCGGGGGTACACTCTCTCCGAATTAGTTCGGGAGGCAGAACGAATTTTCAATAAAAGAGAGACTCCAGAGGAGAAAGAAGAAAGACTGTGCAGAGAGATAGAACAGAGGGAAGATAGGCTCAGGAAGGAGGCAGAGGAGAGAGATAATGCGAGAGAAAAAAAAATGCAGTAGGGAACTTAGTCACTTGCTAGCCACCGTAGTACAGACTCAGCATCAGAATACGGAGAGGTCAGTTAGGGCGGGAGACAATAGGAGGCCTAGGGTAGATCGAGACCAGTGTGCCTACTGCAAAGAGAAAGGACACTGGGTCAAAGATTGCCCTAAGCTACCCAGAAGGCAGAAGACAGGGCCATCGGAGCCCAGAACCAACCTCTTGACCCTGGACGAAGACTAGGGGAGTCGAGGCCAGGAACCCCCCCCTGAGCCTAGGATAACCCTTACTGTTGGGGGGCAGACGGTCACCTTCTTAGTGGACACCGGAGCTCAACACTCAGTTCTTACTCGCTCCCCGGGACCACTCAGCAACCGCACAGCTTGGGTACAGGGTGCCACCGGCGGGAAACAATATCATTGGACCACCGAACGAAAAGTGCACTTGGCAACAGGTAAAGTCTCTCATTCTTTTCTACATGTGCCTGATTGCCCATACCCCTTATTGGGGAGGGACCTACTGACCAAACTAAGGGCCCAGATCCACTTTGAAGACACGGGGGCAAGCATTTCGGGCCCGAAGGGAGCCCCACTTCAGGTACTGACCCTACAACTAGAAGATGAATATAAACTTTTTGAATCACCTAGGGAGGAACAAAAGGGACTAGACCCCTGGCTTAAGAGATATCCCCTGGCCTGGGCAGAAACGGGAGGAATGGGGCTGGCCACCCAACAACCTCCCTTGGTGATACAATTAAAGGCAACTGCAACCCCTGTCTCTATCAAACAATACCCTATGCCCAATGAAGCCTATCAGGGCATTAGGCCACACATCAAGAGACTGTTGGACCAGGGGATATTGACCCCCTGTAGGTCCCCTTGGAATACCCCCCTTCTGCCTGTAAAGAAACCCGGCACAGGGGACTATCGACCGGTGCAAGATCTCAGGGAAGTCAATAAGAGGGTGGAAGACATTCATCCCACGGTGCCCAACCCATACAGTCTACTGAGTACCTTGCCACCAACACACCCCTGGTACACAGTATTGGATTTAAAAGATGCCTTCTTCTGCCTAAGGTTAAACCCTCAAAGCCAGCCCCTGTTTGCCTTTGAATGGAAAGACCCAGAGCTGGGGATCTCGGGACAGTTGACTTGGACCCGCCTTCCTCAGGGGTTCAAGAATAGCCCCACTCTCTTCGATGAGGCCTTACACCATGACCTGGCCGGGTTCTGGAACCAACACCCGTCACTGATCCTGCTACAATATGTGGAT
Source organism: Lophiomys imhausi (assembly GCA_907164525.1). Taxonomy (NCBI): domain Eukaryota; kingdom Metazoa; phylum Chordata; class Mammalia; order Rodentia; family Muridae; genus Lophiomys; species Lophiomys imhausi. The sequence goes on along the minus strand of CAJQZJ010033983.1, from coordinate 594,063 downwards.
GATATCCTATTGGCCGCCTCCACCGAACAGGAGTGCCATGAAGGTACGGGGGCACTCCTTCAGACTCTAGGCCAAATGGGATATAGGGCCTCTGCCAAAAAGGCCCAGATTTGTCAGACTGAAGTGACCTACCTGGGGTATAAGCTGCGGAACGGACAGCGTTGGCTAACTGAGGCGCGCTAGGAAGCGATAGACCGCATCCCCTCGCCTCAAAACCATCGTCAGTTACGGGAGTTCTTGGGGACTGCTGGATTCTGTCGGTTATGGATCCCTGGGTTCGCCGAAATTGCAGCCCCGCTGTACCTGCTAACCAAGCAAGAGGCCCCTTTTGCCTGGACGGAGGCACACCAGGCGGCATTTGAGGCCATTAAACGGGCTCTCCTGTCGGTCCCTGCTCTTGGCCTGCCCAACCTCACAAAACCCTTTGAACTCTTTGTGGACGAAAAATATGGCTTCGCTAAAGGAGTTTTAACCCAAAAGCTTGGGCCTTGAAGGCGCCCTATTGCTTATCTGTCCAAAAAATTGGACCCGGTAGCATCTGGGTGGCCCCCATGCTTAAGAATGGTTGCAGCCATAGCGGTCTTAATTAAAGATGCGGGAAAATTAACTTTGGGACAGCCACTGACCATCCTGGCACCCCATGCAATTGAATCCTTGATTCGCCAGCCCCCCCAATCGCTGGCTGTCAAATGCTCGCCTGACCCACTATCAGTCTCTGCTCCTGGATGCTGACCGCATTCGATTTGGGCAAATGGTGACTCTCAATCCAGCCACCCTGTTGCCGCTGCCCAAGGGGCCGGCATCCCATGATTGCCAGCAGGTCCTCACGGAAGTACACGGAACCAGACCTGACTTGACGGACCAGCCTCTTCAGGACGTAGATCATACCTGGTATACAGATGGTAGCAGTTATTTGCTAAATGGGGAACGTCGAGCAGGAGCAGCGGTAACCACCGAGACCAAGGTAATTTGGGCAAGTGCCCTACCCAGAGGCACCTCTGCTCAACGTGCTGAATTGATTGCTCTGACTCAGGCCCTTCAGCTGGCTGCAGGCGAAAAGATTAATGTCTACACGGACAGCAGATATGCCTTTGCCACTGCCCATATCCATGGTGAGATCTATAAAAGAAGGGGATTGCTGACCTCCGAGGGAAAAGAAATAAAAAATAAGACTGAGATCTTGGCCTTGTTAAAAGCCTTGTTTCTCCCTAAAAAGTTAAGCATCATACATTGCCCAGGACATCAGAAGGGAGACAGTCCTATAGCCAGAGGGAACCGCCTGGCCGATGAAGCGGCCAGACAAGCTGCCCTTGGGCCTCAACTCCTGACGGTCACCATCCTCCCCGAGACAGAAAGGGCTCCAAAGCTTCCTGCCTGGGACTATGATGAAAAAGATTTAGACATCATACAAAACCTGGGGGCAGATTATGATCCGTCCCGAGGTCGCTGGGTTTATCAAAGAAAGACTGTGGTTCCTACAAAAATGACCCTGGAGCTGATTGACGAGTTACACAAGCTAACTCATTTGAGTCCCCGAAAGATGAAAACCCTGCTGGACCGGGAAGAAACTGGGCAATATCTTCTAAACAAGAACAGAGCCCTGCAACAAGTGGCTGACAACTGTAGGGCCTGTGCTCAGATCAACTCAGGGAAGACTCACATCAGCCAGGGAACCCGCCTGAGAGGCCATAGGCCGGGTGTTCATTGGGAAGTAGATTTTACTGAGATCAAGCCGGGCATGTACGGATATAGATATCTCTTAGTTTTTATAGACACTTTTTCAGGATGGGTCGAAGCCTTCCCAACCAAACACGAAACTGCCAAGACGGTGACGAAGAAATTATTAGAAGAAATCTTCCCCCGGTATGGTATGCCGCAGGTGATAGGGTCAGATAATGGGCCTGCCTTTGTCTCCCAGGTAAGTCAGTTGGTGGCTAAGCTACTGGGGATTGATTGGAAATTACATCGTGCATATAGACCCCAAAGCTCAGGTCAGGTAGAAAGAATGAATAGAACTATTAAAGAGGCCTTATCTAAATTAACGCTTGCAACTGGCTCAAAGGATTGGGTACAGCTCCTACCCCTGGCTCTCTACCGGGCCAGAAACACTCCCGGCCCACACGGGCTAACTCCCTTTGAAATCTTATATGGCACGCCACCACCAGCCATTACCTTTTTTGATATGGATATCTCGTATTATGCTAATACTCCTTCCCTTCAAGCCCACCTACAGGCCCTGCAATCGGTGCAGCGGGAGATCTGGGAGCCTCTTGCTGCTGCTTACCGAGAATCCTCGACCACCCCCGTCGTCCCACACAAGTTCCAGATCGGAGACACCGTCTGGGTCAGACGACATCAGATCCGCAACCTCGAGCCCCGCTGGAAAGGACCCTACACCGTACTTCTGACCACCCCTACGGCACTAAAGGTCGATGGGATTGCTGCCTGGGTCCACGCATTGCACGTCAAGGCTGCCCACCCGAGACACGCACCCCAGGAGCCGGAAACAGCACCGACATGGAAGCTTCAGTGCACTCAAAACCCCCTAAAGATAAGACTTATCCGTTCCCCACCTTGACCCTTCTAACTTTGCTTTTGCTCTCTCAGGGTTCCATGGGAAAAAACAAACCCCAAGGCTCCCCTCATACAATCTATAATGTAACATGGACAGTGACGAATCTCTTTACAACAGAGATCGTCTACCACACTTCCCAGTTGACTGCCCTAAGTAGCTTTTTCCCTGACATCTGGTTAGACGTTTGCAAATTAATGCCAGATGATGTTATCTGCATAAGCGAGAGAGGAGTCTACGCTTGCCCCGCGGCAGGCAGAACAAAAGATCAGATTCGTCAGTGTGGGGGAGCAGATGTAGGATTTTGTAAAGCCTGGGGATGTGAAACAACAGGGACCACGCACTGGAATCCTAGCTCTTCCTGGGACTTGATTACCCTAAAAAAGCCTTCAATCGGTGACGGACATTGGGCAGCCTGTAGTTACTCGAACAATGTAACATTTTAACCCTATCCTTCACTAATGCAGGAAAGAAAGATCCCTGGGTCACCACGAAAATATGGGGACTCCACTTACGTTTGTCAGGACCAGACATCTTTGGTATGTTCTCCCTAGCTCGGATGATACAAACTCCGATCTCGGTCACTGTAGGCCCCAACCCGGTGCTCTCAGACCAAAAAGCACCGGTAGCCTCTTCCAAGAACCTAGGTCAGAGGGAACCTGGGCCAAAAAGTCCTTCTGGTGCTCCAGGGGTGACTAGACTTCAGGACAGGGTTACAGCCGCTCCAGGCACAGAAGAGAGACTCATTAATCTAATCAGAGGAGCATTCCAAGCCCTGAATCAGTTGGACCCTCAGCACGCCACACAATGCTGGCTCTGTCTAGACCCTCGCCCTTCCTATTATGAAGGGATAGCCTTCGAGGGAAGTTTTACTATTCATTCCAGCTCCCCACCCGCTGCCTGCTTAGAAAGAGGCCACCAGCTAACCCTAACTCAGATTACTGGAACAGGCACTTGCATAGGAACTCCACCCCTAGGACTTAGCCTCTGCAGTAAAACCATAACTGTGACAATGGGTAATTATTACCTGGTTCCCCCCAATGGAACATATTGGGCCTGCAACACCGGATTAACTCCTTGTGTGTCGGCAGCGGTCCTAAACCTGGCTCAGGATTACTGCGTCTTGGTTCAATTGTGGCCACGCATATACTATCATTCTGATGAAACCGTGCTGTCATATTTTACAGATTTCTCCAAAAGATTTAAACGGGAACCTATCTCCCTCACGTTGGCCATCTTGTTGGGGGTAGGGGGAGTCACAGCAGGCATCGCCACTGGTTCCGCTGCACTAGTACGCACAGACAGGTATCTGTACTTACATCAAGCTATGCATGAGGACTTACAAGCCCTCGAAAAATCTGTCAGGGCACTAAAAGAATCATTAACCTCCCTGTCTGAAGTAGTGTTGCAAAACAGGCATGGATTAGACCTCCTATTTCTTAAGGAAGGAGGCCTATGTGCAGCTCTAAAAGAAAAATGTTGTTTTTATGCGGACCAAACTGGAGTTGTCACAGAGACCCTAGATAAATTAAAAGAAAGGTTAGACAAAAGACAAAGGGAATTCGAATCTCAACAGGGATGGTTTGAAGGAATCTTTAACTGATCCCCTTGGTTCACCACCCTAATGTCTTCCTGTCAAGAGCGCAGTATCCTGACACCTCCTTCCTAACGGGAAGGGAGTCGTGTGACCGGGTCCGCGGCACTCGCGGCCCTGTCTGGTCAAATGGATCACAAACACGGAGCTGAGTTTTATAGTTATATATTTATTCTGTCTCAACACTCACATCCAACAATTCTATCAGTTCCACTCTATTAGGCTGCTGGGGGACCACTGCACAACAAACACAATGAACTACCAATAGAGCTGCTATGACTATAAGTACCAGATACAGCCACCACATATCTAACCTAGTACATACACATACCCAATATAAGTCTAGCTTAATGCAAGTACATCTATCTAACGTTCTTCCCCATTATACGACCTGAGACGTCTTCTCTCGGGTCCCGGTTCCGGATCAGAGCGAGAGAAAGAGAGAAGGTAAGAGAGCTGATCCAAGCCGTGGGTTATTAACCCGGGGCCACCGGATGTAGAGAGAGAGAGAGAGAGTCCTCAGATCCAAGCCGTGGGCTATTTGAGTTAGACTCAAAGAGTTAGACTCAAGCCCGGGGCCGTCAGATGTTGAGGGGAAAGGTAGGCAGAGGCGGAAAGTCAGTCATTGAGACCGAACGTTACTTGAATGCCTTCTGCTTTCGGTTTATATACTCTTTTCCTTGGCTTAATTATCATATCTACTGGGCCACCTGCAAGGGTGCATCTTGGCCCGCAATTTGCATATCAACTATGTCACCCGTCTAGGACGGCACTTACTGGGTTCTTATCTATCCTCACACATTAGGGCACAGCTTCACACATTATACTTTCATTTTAGCTTAATATTATATCTTATTTTCCTAATGCTCCTGCAGCTTTCTATTAGCTGCTTACAGGCTCCTTACACTTCCCTATTGGGACCCCTAATCCTCCTCATGCTTATCCTCACACTTGGCCCATACATCCTCAATCGCCTCATCCAATTTGTTAAAGAGCGCCTGTCTGTCATTCAGACTTTGGTATTAACTCACCAATATCAAGCTCTAAAACAAGTAGATACTGAGATTCCCTGATAAGTAAAGGGTTTTACTTATGATAAAGAAAAGGGGGGAATGAAAGACCCCCGGCTAGTGCATGCCTGTTTGTTAAGTTGCCATTTTTGCCATGCTGTTGCTTGTTACGGAATGGGGACTTTCCAGACAGGATATCTGTTGCTCGGGGGCTTTCCAAACAGGATATCTGTGGTCAGACATCTGGGGACTGACTCACTGGTAACAGGAACTGAAAAGACCAAAAGTGTACTTACGGTAGCCTTATCTGATTACCAGGAACTCAGAGATGCTGAGTCTGTCCGCCCCTAGCCTGAACCCGTGGCCTCATTTAAATCAACCAATGAGAACCCTGTAACCATGCATCTGCTTCTGTAAGCCCGCTTCTTGCCACCCCAACCCTATATAATCAACCTTCGCCCTAGCCCGGCACGCTCAGTCACCCTAAGGCTGTAGCATCCGCAGGCGCCTGTGTAAACAATAAAGTTGCCTCTTGCACTTGCATCCGGTGGTCTCAGTCTCTGTCCTTGGACGCTGGGCCCCAGGGGCGGTGTCCCCATTTCAGGGGTCTTTCAATGGTGCTGAATGAAGGTGTGACCGGAGCAGCATCTTCACTCTTTTCATGCATCCTGCCCTCTAACACATTGTTTAACAGGAGCACAAAAACTGTAGTTCATTTTAATATTAGTTATATGAAATGCCAAACTTCTGAAATGGTTACCTTTTAGAAAACAATCCTTAAATGTGCGTCAGAAGATTTTTCCTATAGCCTTTTTGTTCAGGAATATATTTGACTAAAACACATGCATAAAACTTTGTGCAGTTAGAATATTAATCTTATAGTGGTGTGTGTGTGTGTGTGTGTGTGTGTGTGTGAAAGAGAGAGAGTGTGTGTGTGTGTGAAAGAGAGAGAGTGTGTGTGTGTTTGTGCCATGTTTATGAGTACCTATGGAGGCTAAAGGTGTTGGATTCCTGGAGCTGTAGTTACAGGTAGCCTAACTGCCAGACATAGACACTGGGAATTGAAGTCAGGTCCTCTGGAAGAACAATACATGATCTCAGCCTCTGAGTTACCTCCCCAGCCCCTAGAATATTAATCTAATTTAAACTTATTTTCCTCCTCCCTTCTTTTTGAAATTCTTACCACTCTGAACACCAGCGATTAAATAGTGTGTTATGCTTAGTTAACGTCTGAAAACTGGAGTCCAGAACGAACTAATACAGTCCATATATTTCACATACAGAGCCATTAGAGAGAATCTAAATCTTTTTCAGTTTGGATAAACAGCAGGCCATTTGGATTTTTTGTTGCTAATCAAGGGCTACAATCTCACAGAGCTCTGCCTGCCTCTGTCGCCAATGAAGGCACGTGTGGTCACGCCCTGCTTTCCTTTCCTTAGCCAATGAGCTTCCTGCAGCAGCGACCTTCGCAGTTCACAGCGGCCTTGGGTCAGAGTTGGGTCTGCGGCTGCGCAAAAGCCAAAGCCCAGCATGCCCCGCGGTGCAAAAGCCAAAGCCCCGCAGCCCCTGGAGTGTGGCAACGCGCCCTCTGGCCTGGCGTTCTGAGGAGCCTCGCGGGCACCCCGGTCAGGTGTGTTCGCAGCTCTGCAGACAATGGCGCCGAACACCGTCTCCACAGCTTGTTTCTGCTTCCTCTTTACGGTGGGGTTCGGTGGCCTGAGGGAGCAACCTGCCCTCCCTTCCTCCCCTTGAGAGGCCCCGGAAAAGAAGGGCTGCCTCCTGGCGCTGCGTGGGATTGTAGAACCGCTTGCTTTGCAGGCCTGTTGCGAGCCCTGTGAATGTGAATTTACGTTTTGTTTGCTTTATCCAATGTTCTTTATTTAAAGAATAAGGAGTAGGACACGCCGTGAGGATCCCCTGGGTAACCGGAACAGGGAGGCGATTTACTGGAAGTTACTCCGCAAGGCTGCTAAGCATATGAAATGTAAGGACACTCACAGACTCTTGGAGAAAACAGGAACAGCAAAAGCCCGGGACTTCAGGGCAACTCGATAGTCTTAAGACTTTTTGTTTTCTAAAATTTTTGTGTGTTTTTAAATTTTCATGTATGTCTGTGTAACACCCACGTTCAGTGTTCAGGGAGATGAGAAGAGGGTGTCTGACTCCTGGGACTGGAGTTTCAGAGGATGTGGGTGCTGGGAATTGGAGTACCATCCTCCAGAAGAGCAGCCGGTGCTCTTAACCGCGAAGCCATCCATCCATCCATCCATCCGCTAGCCCTGTGGGTCTAAGTTCATCTTCAGAAGAGGAAGTAGGCCGCCAACATTTAGCTTGGGACTGAATGGGTCCTTGTCTTGACGGCTAGCCTACTTTTTCCTGTGGAAATACTGAGGGGGGCGTTGCTTTCCTAGCCCTACTTTTCTGATTTCTAATCTTCAACAGTTCACCTTTGGGAAATTACTGTCCCCAATTCTTTTCCCACTTGTCAGTCCCAAAATCACTTCCCATATAGTTTGTTATCAAACCTAAGTATAAACAATATGTTATAAGTTATGTAAGTTAAACAAATATATCTATTACTGATACACACACACCAATCAGTATTCATTTTAACTGTAAACATTGCCACTCATGCCTTGTGTGGGTGTATCATCAAGTAACTGTCATTAGGGTGGGGAGGTGAATTTACTTTATTCATCATGTATCAAGTGCTGGGTTAGATAGTCCAGAAAATGTCTTGCTCTCAGAGCTAGTCTGTTGTCCTTCATGCAGTAAATGAGAAAATTATGGAACAGCTGGTTTGAGCTCAGCAAGAAGAAGTTGCTAATTATTAGAGCTGTTCAAAAAGTGGAATGAAATTGCCCTGGGAGAGACAGACACTCCATCACCCAGATTAGTTGGTTTCTCAAGTCTACTTTGAACTACTTATGTAATGGACAGAATGTAAATTTAGTTCACATTAAGAAGTTTATAATTTAGTTGGTGAAGTAAAATACACCTCTAAACAATCTTGTTGAGAAAATATGCTAAGTGCTCAATAGAGTATGGCAAATTCTGAATAAGTTTCATTTCATTTGAAGGGTTAGTTTCTTGGAGTAGACAGGATTTTTAATAAGCTTTTAAGGAAAAGTATTTTGTAGGTAAACTTTTTATTATTTTAAAGGTTTATTATTTCGAGGCTGGAGAGATGGGTCAGCTGTTAAGAGCACTGACTGCTCTTCCAGAGGCCCAGATTCAAATCCCAGCACCCACATGGCAGTTCACAAATGTCTGTAACTCCAATTCTAGAGGTCTGACACCTTTTGTGGCCTCTGTGGCCACTAGGCACACATATGGTGCATAAACATACATACAGACAAAATGTCCATACAGATAAAATAAAAACAGTTCTTCTAAAAAGGATTTATTATTTTGTCTGTGTGGGTATGTGCATGTGAATGCTGTTGCCCAAGGAGAGCAGAGGCATCAGATCCTCTTGGAGCTGGAGTCATAAGTGGTCTCTAACCACTGCTGTGGATTCAGAGACTCTAAACTTAGGCTGCTACAAGACTAATAACACTTTCAACTGTTGAGCCATCATCTCTCCAATCCTGAGTAAGCTATGTTCAGAACACACAGATTTACACAAAATTTGAGACAGTAATGCAGAGTATGTCCAGTGTGGTGGTTTAAATGAGAATGGCCCCTATAGGCTCATGTTTGAATATTTGGTCCCCAGTTGGTGGAACTGCTTGGGAAGGATTAGGAGATGTGGCCTTGTTGGAGGAGGCATGTGTCACTGGGAGTGGACTTTAAAGGTTTCAAAAGCCCATGCCATTCCCAGTTAGCTCACTTTCTCTCTCTCTCTCTCTCTCTCTCTCTCTCTCTCTCTCTCTCATACCTTTAGATGAGATGTAAGCTCTCAGCTACTGCTTCAGTACCACGTGTAGCTGCCTGATGCTGTGCACCCCACCATGATGGTCATGGACTCTAACCCTCTGTAACCATGAGCCCCCCCCCCCAATTAAATGCCTTCTTTTATAAGTTGTTTTGGGTATGGAGTCATGGCAATAAAAAAGTAACTAAGATACCTACATAGCCAATACCCAGCCCCTGTAGTTATTAATAATAACATTTTCTGCCCAGTTTCCCTATTAACATGTTAGCACGGTGAGCCTACTATACTTAATGAACTGACTTTGTTACATTATTATTAACTAAAGTCCAAGTTTGTTCAAATGTTTTTACTTTTTACCCAATGTCTTTTTTTTTTCTGTTGTAGGACCAGAACCTAGATGATACATTAGTTTAATAAAAATATTTTCATAGCTAGTGAGGCTGTAATATTTTGTCATATTTACTTTAATGGCCTTGATTTCTTTGTGGAGTGCTTTCAGATCATTTGTAAGATGAGTTTCTATTAAAACTTGTTTTCCTTATGATCAGATGATTTACTGAGAGGAAGGCTGTATCATATCAAAGACTGACACTAGTAACGTGATTCTGGACTGTCATTGTAGACTATGACCAATGAATAAAGTATTGTCAGGGTTCTCCTGTACAAAGCTACCACCCATCCCATTCTATACTGAACTCTTTGGAAGGAAGTCACCTTGTGCAGCTTCACCTAAAGGTTCTTAAAGTTGGTTCTACATCACTTATGTAGAATCCCTGTCTGTTGGGGTGCAGGTTGTTGCACACCAAGACCAGAGCAGGCCATTAACTGTCTTTCCTCATTGCTCCATTCTCTATTATTGCCTTGAGATAAGGTTTTTAGGGACCTGGAAATTCACCTTTTCAGCTAGGCTAACTGGCTAATGAGTTCTAGGGATCTGTCTCTGCCTTTCAGCGCTAGGGTTACAGGCATAGCCTTGCCTGGCTTTGAACATGGGTACTGGGGTTCAAACTCAGGTAGGCCTTCATACTTGAAGAGCAAGAGCTCTTGCACACGAAGCCTTCTCCACAGTCCCCACCCATTAGTTAGCTAAAAATTTTTATTATGTGGACTCCTGAATACTTATTTTATCCTTTATAACACAATGCTGGGTTTTGTTAGTGTTTTCCATTCAAATTGTTCCACTCAGCTTTGGCCATTTCATTGGCCGCCTCTGCCCTTTTACCCCTGTCACTGCGGTTCATTATTTTGTACTTGCTTTTAAATATGTACTTACTTCTGGGTAATACAGAATTCCGGCTCCTCTTATTTCTTTCCTGCCTATGTCCTACAATCAGCTACTTTTCCAAGCAACCGAGTTTCTTTTATTGGAGAATTCTGTAAAAACCAGTTTGGTTGCTGAATGTGCACATTTCATAGGAGGTGGGATTTGCTTACAGAATAGAATTCAGAAGTGCTTACAGAAGGGTTGGGATTCCTATACACTAGCCCTTCCTATGTTACAAACTACTCTGTGCTCTGATGTCAGCTGCCTTTGTCCCTGACCCTGTGGGTATAGAGGCCTAAGAAGTGCTGTCATAGAAGGCTACTGCTGACCCTGATCTGGTATTATTACTGTGGGCAAAAACTGTCATTTTGTCTGAGTTTGCATCTTCTATTTTTATCCTGATATTGGTGGATAATTCTGGCTTACAAATGGATAAAACGTTAGGCCTTTCAAGGTTGTTGACACAAGTCCTCTTTTCTTTAGGAGGAGTTGCTTCTAAATGTTAAATGAAAGCTGAAGAGCCAGGCTTGGTAGCGCACACCTGTAATCTCAGCAGAGGCCAAATGAGACACTGTCTTAAAAAAAGCCAGTTAGTAGAGCATAGGATCCAAGTGTGGAGCGAGACACCTTTCCACAGTCTGACTTTGGTGTTTTAGTGCTGTCTTATATTTATTCATCAAACATTTCTGTGTGTTTTCTTTGATCCTCATGTTCTCAGATTGTAGCTCCATTAGAAGCTGGTCTTATCAAACAGCCTACCAATGGATGAAAGTGGTGGAAAAGAAAGGATAAAATGGACAACCACCATTATTATTAGCTCATCTCTTAAGGTAAAGGGGCACTTAGACAATTGCTCTTCATTTATAAAATTTAAAGCACCTCATATAAAACAGTGTTTTGAAAGGTCCTCGGCATAAAGTACCCTCAGTTATGGGAACAGGAAGAAAATATGCTGAACATGTTTCAAAGTTAATTATAAATGTTTTGCCTTCACATTCAAAACCTTAATTCCCTAAATCTTTGAAAGTTGGAAATGTTGTAGTATCATTCTTTAGGTAGGGCCTCATCAGTTCAGGCTTCAAACTAGCTCTGGAACCGAAGAGCTAGAGGATTTCTAGCCCTCCTGCCTTGACCGCAAGCACAGCGATCACAGATCCGTGCGTGTCCCAGTGTTCCTTTATATTCCCTTTATTGCCTTTACAAATGGCTCATTACTTTTTCGTTGTGCTTATTTTTCTAAGACAGGGTTTCATGTAGCTGGGCCTCAAACTTGCTGTGGCTGAGGGTGGCCTTTGCTCCTGGCCTTCTGGTCTTCCTGTCCCTACATCCCAAGTTCTGGGAAGAAAGGCTTGCTGCCCTGTCTAGATAGTGTGTTCTGATTTTGACGCATCAGTACACTTACTGTCCATTAGCTCAGGGCTAACCCACTGCAGTCACAGCTGCTCAGTGTTCAGCTGCATTTTCTGTGTCAATTTCCAGAAAGATCCTAAGTAACGAATCTTTGTGGTTCTTTGTTAAAAGAGTTGGCTACTGTAGATTTTTATTGCTATTTTCTTATACTTTCATTTGCTAAAATTTTACTTTTGAAACATTATTTACTAAAGATTGGACTGTGGTTTTCTCCTTTGTATTTTTGCAGAGATGACTGGTATTCCTTCATACTCTCCTCTAGTCCTGTAGTCCTTATGTGCACATGTAGCTTAGAGATTGAGGTTTAAAGAAATTTCCCTAAACTGGGAAAGTCTCTTAGTTATAGAGCACTTGGCTAGTGTTTGCAAAGCCCTGGGTTCAAGTCCCCCCACCCAAGTCCCCATGGGTGGGGATAGGGGTGAGTGTGCAAGATGAAGTTGTTTCTAATCTCTTAAGAAATGTAGAGAAGCCGGGCGGTGGTGGCGCACGCCTTTAATCCCAGCACTTGGGAGGCAGAGGCAGGCGGATCTTTGCGAGTTCGAGGCCAGCCTGGTCTACAAAGTGAGTCCAGGACAGCCAGGGCTACACAGAGAAACCCTGTCTCGAAAAAAAAAAAAAAAAGAGAAATGTAGAGAAAGAATGATTTATTTCTTTATTAAGTTTTATATCTTGTTGAGAATATGTTTTTGTAAGTTACATATTTACAAATTTATATTATAATTTATATTTATAGAGGTATTTATATTATAGAGGTAAAATTTGTTAAATTGAACTGTGAAATTTGCAATTTCCATGGGGAAGATTTTTATATTAGAATTTTTAAATTTTCTAATAAATGTTTGATCAGCTAAGTGCTCTTTTCTATTTCTGTTTAAATCTGTATTTCCTTTCATATGAGATTTTGTAGATACTAGTTTTGAAGACTATTGCTGGATATTATTTTTGGTTGTGAGCCTAGCCTTTAACGGCTGAGCCATCTCTCCAGCCTGTGCTGGATATTATATACTCAAGTAGGCTGTTACATTTTTTTATTTATGAACTATAAAAAATGAAGCAAGTTTTCGTACAGTACACTACTCCTCAGAACCTGTGATCGACTCCAGCGCATTGTGAAATCCCAGAGGAGGCAGGTAGTGAGTTACCAGTGTTTTCTAGCCCTAGCTGTTCTGTGTCAGTGGTTCTGAGGGTGGAATCCAGGATCTCTGCCACTGACCTGCATCCTCAGCCTCTGCTCTTACCTGAACAAGTAGCATCTTTTCGTATTTTGTGAATATAAAACATAGATTGGAAAACCAAATCAATTTAGCACTTTTCATTGTAGCTTCATTATTTTATTATTGTAAGTCATATATTTCAGTTCTTTGCTAAATTTCCCAGCATCTTTCATCTCTTGTTTTAAGGTGTATATCTGTTAGCCCAACTATATGGATCCCCTGTAGACCCATTTTTAAAAATATTTATTTATTTAATATGTATACAATGTTCTGTATTTTAGTACATATACCCGCACAACAGAAGAGGGCACCAGATCCCATTATAGATCGTTGTGAGCCACCATGTGGTTGCTTGGAATTGAACTCAGGAACTCTGGAAGAGCAGCCAGTGCTCATAACCTCTGAGCCATTTCTCCAGCCCAAGACCCATTTTTATTAGTGACTATTTATGGTGGTTCTCTTTCATGTAAACTTACCTCTCTGTATGGTTTGTGTGTGTATGTGTGTGTGCGGGTATATGTGTGTGTATAATTTATGTTTTAAAATTGTATAAGTAATTTGAAGTCTATAATATGTTTAGAATATATTGTTCTACAAAGGCCTTAATTCTGTGATAGAATTAAATTGATTCTCTGTCAGGCAAAAGAGATCAATTTTAAATGAATTATGCATTTAATATAAGTCCTCAGTGTTACTTAGGATGTATTTTAAATTACATCATCAAAGTTGCTCAGTGGTAGAACATACATGCAAAGCTCCCAGCACTAGACACAATGTTACGCTTGTAGTTCAAACTTAACTGAGTGTTGTTTATTTTTATTCCCTAATTTGGCACACCAAGCCTGTATTATTAGTTAACTAACCTTCCGTGTATCTAGAACGGTACTAATTATGGGACAGTTGGGGAAGCAGACACTCAGTTTCCTTGTGTAACCAGCAAACCTGCTTTGAGACGCCTTGATTGAGAAACCTTCTCCAAGCATGGGCAGTTCAAGGTCGCTTTAATCCACTTCCAGGGATTGAAGTGTTGAAGCTGGTACACTCCTGTGAGAGCTGCTCTACTTCTGTCAGAAGCTCTCCTCAGCTTCCTTTCCCTCTGTCCTTCAGTTGGCAGGTGGCCTTGGGGAAGAAACGGCCTAAATGTTGGTCATATCTTTGAATCTCTGTGTAAATCTTGGCCTTAGAATTTCTCCACTATCCTACTACCTCTTTGAGGCATTTGTACAATTTTTTTTCAAACTGTTGTTTTTCAAGTTCTTTCAGCAGGAGAGTTGGCCTTAATTACTGACTCTTCCATTACTGGAAGCTGTGTACAATTTAAACCCACACAAGAAAGGGTCATAGCTAGACCCCAGGACAAGGTCTCCGTAGCACACAACATTCTCGTTATGGAGGAAAGGGAGCATATATTTTAGACTAGGTGCTTACATTATATTGTTCTGAAGGAAAATATAAAGTCAGTTTAGGTAAGGTGGGTGTGTTGTGTGTGTGATGTGTGTGGTGTATTTGTACATATATGTGGATACAAATGCCTGTACACACATTTGCATAGGCCAGAGGAGGTTGTCATGGGTCCTGTTCTACTTTTCTCTTCCTTATTTTCTTTCTTTCTTTCTTTCTTTCTTTCTTTCTTTCTTTCTTTCTTTCTTTCTTTCTGTTTTGTTTATTACTTCAAGTTACATCTCTATCACAGTGCCCTCATTCCACCCCTCCTGGTTCTACCCTTCCACCCTTTCCTCCCTCTCCCACTCTTCCCACTCCTCCAATGTGGAGTGTCCCTACATATCACCCCCTCTCAGCTCAACAGTCATATGTGGGCTAAGAGCTTCCTCTTGCACTGGGGCCAACATGGTAGCACCCCTAGGGCAAATTGTCCCCTTAATAGGTAACAGAGTCTATGTTCCTGATCTTTTTGGTGTGTTGGTTGTAGGATAGTTATACTGTACTATATGGCTATAATCCAATTATAAGTGAGTAGATGTCATGTGCATCTTTCTGAGTCTAGGTTAGCTCACTCAGGATGAGCTTCTCTAGTTCCATCCATTTGGCTGCGAATTACATGATTTCCTTGTTTCTGATAGCTGAGTAGTATTCCATTGTGTAAATGTACCACAGTTTTTTATTCATTTGTCGGTTGAGGGACATCTGGGCTGTTTCCAGTTTCTAGCTATTACAAATAAGGCTACTATGAACATAGATAATGAAATGTCCTTGTGGTTTGGTGAGGAATCATTTGGGTGGATACCCAGAAGTGGTATGGCTGGGTCTTGAGGTAGGGCTATTCCAAGTTTTCTAAGACATAGCCAGACTGACCTCCATAGTGGTTGTACAAGCTTGCACTCCCACCAGCAATGGAGGAGTGTTCCCCTTTCTCCACAACCTTGCCAGCATGTGCTGTCATTTAAGTTTTTGATCTTAGCCATTCTGACAGGTGTGAAGTGGAATCTCAGAGTCATCTTGAGTTGCATTTCTTTGATGATTAAGGATGTTGAGCATTTCTTCAAATGTCTCACTGCCATTAGAGAGTCCTCCTTTGTGAATTCTCAGTTTAACTTTGTATCCCATTTTTTCATTGGATTATTTGGTTTCTTGGTGTTTAATTTCTTGAGTTCTTTATAAATTATGAATATTAGCCCTCTGTTGGAAGTGGGGTTGGTAAAGATCTTTTCCCAATCTGTAGGTTGCCATTTTGTTCAAATGACAGTGTCTTTTGCCTTACAGAAGCTTGTCAGGTTCATGAGGTCCCATTTCGATTCATTGATCAACTGGTCTGTTTCTATACCAGTACCATGCTGTTTTTATTACTATTGCTCTGTAGTATAGCTTGAAATCTGGGATGGTGATACCGCCAGATGTTTTTTTATTGTACAGGATTGATTTAGCTATTCTGGGTCTTTTTGTTATTCCATATGAAACTGAGAATTGTTTTTTCCAGGTCTATAAGGAATTGAGTTGGTATTTTGATAGGAATTGCATTGAATCTGTATATTGCTTTTGGTAGGAGGGCCATTTTTATTATGTTGATGCTACCTATCCATGAGCATGGGAGATCTTTCCATCTTCTGATGTTCTCTTCAATTTCTTTCTTCAAAGACTTGAAGTTCTTGTCATACAGGTCCTTCCCTTGCTTGGGTAGAGTTACCCCCAGGTATTTTATATTATTTGTGGCTATTGTGAAGGATGTTGTTTCCCTAATTTCTTTTTCAGTCCATTTATTTTTTGTATAAAGAAGGGCTTCTGATTTTTTAAAAAATTAATTTTGTGTCCAGCCATCTTGATGAAGGGGTTTATCAGTTGTAAGAGTTCTCTGGTAGAATTTTTCCTTATTTTCTTAAGACATCGTCACTCACTGAATCTGGAGCAAGGCTGATGAGCAGCAACCCTAGTACTTGGGTTACAGACATGTGTGGCCATTCATGACTTTTCATATATCTAGGGATTTGAACTCAGTCCCAAATGCTTTCCCAAGTGTAGTTGGTGCCATCTGTAGTTGGGGATTTCTGTAATCAATCTTATGCGCTTTCACCTGTGTCCTAGCTCCTGGAATAACGACTCTGAGACTTTATTATTATTTACAAACACCTAGGCCAAAAGCTTTGGCTTATTTTCCGAATAGCTCATAACTTATTATCCCTTTTATTCTATTCTATGAGTGCCACATGGCTAGTTACCTCTCTTCAATTTCTTGCCACCATTTTTCTCAGAGTTCAGGGCAAATCTCTTCTGGTGCCTGACTGTATCCCAGAATTCCACTCTCCTCCTGGAAGTCCCGCCTCCTACTTCCTGCCCCAGCTATAGGTCATCAGCTTTTCATTGACAGGTGAAGCTTCCACACAGACATAAGAGATTCTCTCCACACTCAAGAAGTGCTCTTACTCACCTATCTCCCCAGGACCTGGGTAATGGATTTTTATTTTTGAATGTGAAGGCTAACAAGTTTGAGTTCTAAACAGTTAGGAATTATATTAACCACCTAAATTTTAACTCTTTGTCTGAAATATGATGTAGTTGTTTGGGTAGAACAGTAAATAAGGTAATTATTTTTAATGGTAATATTTAAATCAGAATACAGTAATGGTGCTGTCATATGTTTTCTGGATCACCTACAGTAAATGCAATATAAACACATGAATTAGGAATTTGGTTGTCACGTATATGGTATTCTGTATTACTATGTGAACCTCTTAGCCATTAAGAAATAGCTCCTGCCTTCTACAGTTATACACTAATGCATGTAAGAATATTGTCAGATCATTTCTTAAAAAGAATTTTCCATAGTTCTCATAATTTTTTGTTCTTTAACACTGTTCCTTATTTTTTTTGTCCCTAAATAATATTAATTTCCAGATGGATAGTCAGAATTTCAATAGAAATAGTTTCACATCTTTTTTTTCAGTCTTTTGTCCCCAGAGAGTATTTTCCCCCCTTTGGTGACCAGTCGTGGAACGGTGATAATACAAACCATTAAACACTTAATTTTTTACTAGCTGTAATAAAACTGATTTCAAGCATGTCTTTTATTTGCATTTCTTTTAAGAGTTATGAAATTGCAACTGCCCTAGAAAATCGAAGCCACAAGGTTCGGTATTCAGATACATTGGAAAATGGATCGATTGTATTTTCTCTCTCTGGTACAGTATATTTGCTAATTGCCTTTACCAAAGTTTTTTTTTGTATAATATATGGATGTATATGCTAATTTTTGCATTTAGTAGCAATATAATCAAGTAGTGTGTTATCTTTTGGAAGAGTAAATGGTCACACTTTGCTCTTGCTGCAAAAGCTGCGCATATGGCCAACTGTGGGATATGTCCCTTTAGTTAAATAGAGTCTAGTAGAGGATGGGAAATAGAACTTGCTTTGGAACTAAGGTGAAAATGGAAAAGTCCACTTGCCTAACAATAAATATAAATTGTTAACAGAGGCCAGCAGTATGTAGATATCCCTGGCCAGAATTTGCATACCCAAATAAATTTATGAACATTGAAGAACTTTATGGGGACAAATAAATGTTTCGGAAATTATAAAATTATGTGTGAGTCATGGGCAAAGTATAGGAGTTAAATTAGGCTAAGATGATGCTGGGGCTGTGGAGGAACAGCTCCATCTGTGCTTGGGAAGCCAGGGAAGTGGTAAGAGGGAGGGAAGGGGGGAGGAAGGGAGTGGGGAGCCTTCTCAGTCTGTGCATCATCACAACAAGCCAGTAATCCCAGTGCAGGGTGCCCAAGGCAAGCCTGGGAACACAGTGAGAGCACCCCAAAATCAGAAAGAGAGAGGATTCTGTCAGGAGGTTACCACTCCACCATAGACTTTGGAAGGCTGGTGCTTACCAAATCATCTAGAGATACTCATGCTGAAAATTATCCAGATCCAAAGTCCGTTCCTCCTGCTTGAATAGAAAACACTGTGGAGAGAAAGAAAGTATTTTTGGTGACTTGTATGTTTTGGTTATCATCTGTATGTTTACAAAGAGATACTCTTTCTATGTTCTAGAGGAGGACAGTGATGTTCAGGGGTTATATAAAATGTACAAATAAGGGCTGCAGAGTTGGCTCAGCAGTTAAGAGCACTAGCTGCTCTTCCAGAGGTCCTGAGTTCAATTCCCAACAACCACATGGTGGCTCACAACCATCCACAATGTGATTTGATGCCCTCCTTCTGGCTGCAGGTGTTCATGCTAAAGCACTCATGTGCATAAAGTGAATCTTTTAAAAATGTACAGCGGCACTCAGTCACTGTAATCACATGTTGCTTTCTGTGGAGTTGCCTTTCCTTGTGAACAGCTAGCTGTAACTAACCCCATTTTTCCACCAACACCGCTCTCATGAGTTACCTTGTGAACAGCTAGCTGTAACTAA
>CAJQZJ010033983.1:521377-575254 GCA_907164525.1 Lophiomys imhausi | reverse complement strand
CAACACCGCTCTCATGAGTTACCTTGTGAACAGCTAGCTGTAACTAACCCCATTTTTCCACCAACACCGCTCTCATGAGTTGGTCCCGTTTCAGACTCCAGGTATGTGCTCATTTGAATATATTAATATACATGGTTCCTGAGTCACTGAGCACATGTAGTGCTTGTACGGCAGTGGTGGCAGAACGCGCACCTTCCTAAACACCTGTCCCCAAGTCTTTTGCTGGCTCTTCTTCACTTGTGTCCTTTGGAATAGCCTTTCTTAATAAGCCACTAAATGTTTTCAAAAGGTTTCAGTATGAAAGGCTTTTTTTTTTTTTTTTTTTTTTGAGGCAAATTCTTATTACATAGTCCTGGATGGCTGGTTCTAAAGCCCAGGATAGCTTGGACTGACCACAATTCTCCTGTCTCAGTCTTCTATATGCTAAGATTATAGATCTGCACTACCACACCTGGATTGAATGGTTAACTTTTTAAATGGACTTAACATTTTAACTAAAATTAGGCATTACCCTCATGTGCCCAGTGCCTTTCCAGAAAAAAAAATATTTCTAGCCAATATTTTTCCTTTAAAATTTGAAAACAAATCATTCTGCTATCAAGAGCATGTCAAAGAATTATCCAAACCATTTTGTGTGGTAGGTTTAAGTGTTAGCATATAATAGTATAGGGAACTTGGAATAAGGCTGGACTTTAAGATAAAAGACTTACTTCCGAAGTGACATGTCCTTGGGAACTCATCAAAGATCAGGACCTCTTTGATCTTAGGGCTAGGGGCAGGACATGTCCCCTGAGGTGCCTGCCCTCCAGAGGTTTCCTGTCATTTCACAGCCCTCTTCGAAAAGCATCTGAACGACATGCCCTGAGGCACCTGCCCACATCTGCAGACCACCTGTGAATTCACGCGCCCCCCCCCCCCCCGCAAAAAGCTTTTTTTGAAAAAGACTGAGCCCAGGGGCTTGGCTTGAAAAGAGCCCCAAAGCCTCTTCTGAAGATATGTAAGTCAGGATTCACGTGGACAGAGGGCTGGGCTCCTCTTGTTGTTTCACCTCCTCTTCCTCTGGCAGAGAACTTGCTTCACTATCATGGGAAAGTTTCACCCTCTTATGTTGACCCCTTTAGGGTCTGGATAGGGACAAATTCTCCCAGAGATTCTGGAAATGCTCTGGAACTTCCCTGCCTTTGCAGGCCATAAGCATCTGAATAGGTGAGCTGCCTGGGAAACTTTCATATGTTAATTGGTCTTAAAACCAAGGAGGTGATGAGGCTCCTGGGTTCCTGTTTGATAAACTAAGAATCTGAGGAACGAAATCCAGAGACTTTAAGAGACTTCAAAACTGAAAAACTGTATGAAGACCAGCCATCCATCAGGACCCACACTCAGAGGAAAATATCCTTCTGAGAAACCTTAGGTTAATGTTAAATGTTTGTATTAAGTCTTAGGTGCTAAGTTTCAGAGTTAGGGTTTGGGTTTAGGATTTAGGAATTTGATAGAAGTATTAATAAATATATGTGTGATAAATAAAAATTTACTGTTACAATTTTGTTATATAAGAATTGTAGTAACTAACCAATTCTATACCTTGAGTTTGAGGTCCCTGATCTTTTTGAGCTTATGAAATTTGCTCTACATAACATCATTACATTCACTTTTCCTAGGAGTTGCATTTTTACTGATGGATGCTAAAGAATGTATGATATCAGCTGAGGAAATATTCCTAACCAAAATTGAGAAGTTTATTAACATTCACCAAAATAGTTTTTTTGGTTCTATTTGCCCCACTCCATGGGCCTGAAGAATGGAATCTCATGTTCAGGATTCATCAGAGGTATGGAAGCAGAGCACAGCCAACTTTTCTTACACTGTTTTATTTTTTGTTGAGTTTTATTGTGCTAGAAGATAAACTTTATAACCTGTCATAGGTAATCAAACAGGCAGCCAGCTACTCTTTAAGTCAGGGTGACTAGGGCTGATGTTGAGTACGGGCCTGTTCTACAAAGGCAAACCAAATTGAGCACTAAATGCTGGTTATACAGCCACCTCAGCTCTTAGACACAATGAAGGATGTGCCTGAATGAACACATGGCAGAAGTAGAGCTCTGTCTCTCCCTTGTCCTGCCTATGACAGCAAATGCCACTGAGCTACTTAACCACTTTCTTTTCAGATTCTTGGGCAGTAACTTACGAATACTTCCTGTACACAACCCAGTAAATGCCATTGACCTTATGTGCACTATAGCTAAGGTAAGTCACCTTGGGGAAAAGAACAATATACATCTTGGCCAGAGATTTTAAGATTTTTGTTTTTAAATACAATTTTGAAATAATATATCATTTCCCCTTCCATTTACTCCCTTAAAGGAGTTTTGAGCCAGAAAAGCTGAGTTGAATCAGCCAGCCAGAGTTCAGAAAGAACTAGAAAGGGTGAGATTATTCAGCATTAAGTCTCAGAGGCTGAAAACATTCTAGACCTAGGTTAGCAGATGGATGCTGGAAGCTGAAGGTCCAGGCTTGCAGAAGATTAGATTGTATGGAGGCAAGGCGCTTCCAGGCCTAGGCCTAGGGATAGTTAGATAGAAACACTCTGGGCTTAGCCCAAGCCCTGTATTAGTAAAGTTTGGGTACAGCTCTCATCTCATCCTCCCCATCTGAGGAAATAAAGGCAACTTTTACAAGAACTAGGTTCCACAATTCTACATTCTGATTGGTTGCAGTTTTGTGTAATGATCTTTTGTCTTGTGCAAAGAGAAGTTTCTTTGATAAAGGATGAGGACTAACTTATCTGTGGATATAACAACAAATATTTAAAGTG
Organism: Lophiomys imhausi; assembly: GCA_907164525.1. Lineage (NCBI taxonomy): Eukaryota > Metazoa > Chordata > Mammalia > Rodentia > Muridae > Lophiomys > Lophiomys imhausi. The sequence continues at coordinate 572,442 of CAJQZJ010033983.1, read as the reverse complement.
CAGTTATGTATTATGCTGGTTTAATAAAGTGATGTTTGTAGGTTTTCCTCCAAGATCCATGACTCCACTAGTCCTGGGTAGTTGGCTAGGTTCCAAGTACAGGCATGATTTCCCTCTTGTTGAGCAGGTTTTAAGTCCAATTAGAGAGCTATTGGTTCCTGCTAAGATGTGAATACCATACTTCACCCTTATGGTTATCAAGTCATGGTGGTCATTGTTGTGTTCATAGGTGTCATGATTGGGTGGGATTATTGGTTACTTCCCTCATTTGGAAGCTTGCACAGCACCTTCTGGTACTATGAAAGCTAGTCTTCACTTTCAGGTCAGCTCCAGCTATGGGCCTCAAGACCCTGTGATTGAAGTGTCTACTGTCTTCAGCAATAGGGACTTACCTTCCACTCTGTGGGGCAACCAAGAGTAATAGCAATTAGCCTCTAATGTTTTGGGAGTCTTTTGGACAACCCTGACCAACAAGTCAAAAGAGAGCTTCTCATGCCTGGTATTGGGGTTTGGCAGATGGTAATGTCTCTTGCAAGCACTGCCAACCCATATGGGAAACATTCATTTAAACTATATATTTATTTACATATTGACTTAAGTTCATTGTAGATATTTTAAGGTAGATTCCTTATGACATTTTTCAAGACATCTAATATCAACGGTTTTTGTTTTTAAATGTATCTTCAAGTTGCATACCCTTGTGAGGATTGTCAGATATCTGTCTTCCCAGCCTGAAGTCAGTTCATTTCTGGTAACCTTATGAACTGCTTCCCACCAGTTCAATTTCTTCTCAGGCTTAGACACTTCAACTTCCCTTCCTTACTTTTGCACTTGGAACTATATCCTAAAGCATTTCCAGTATTATATTTTAAGGTGTTACAGTTTAAATTCCTTGAAAATACAGTTCAGGTACTTTCTTCTCTATCTAATTCACTTTTGGCACATAGATATTAAGAGATGTTTACTGAATTATTATTTGAGGCAAAATTTCACTCTGTAGCTCTGGGTAGACTGAAACTCCCTATGTAGACAAGACTGGCTTTAAACTCAAACACATCTACCTGCCTCTGACTCCCAAGTCCTGGGATCAAAGGCATGCACGGTCACTCCAGCAGAATGAATTTGGTAATATGTAATCCTACAAAAATACTGTTTCTATAAATAATGTACATGTTTACATCTTTTTTCAGACAACCTCCAAACCAAGCATAGACAGCATCTGCTATAGAATGATAACAACTAAAGCTTACATCATAGAGCAAAGCCCTGTTTGGAGAACACTCCAAAAGATAAAACTGAGTACTGATTGCATTGGTTCAGATTCAGAATGTTGATCATAAGTGTTCTTTTGGAAGAATATCAAAATAAGTAAACTTATTAAATTGTAACATCCAAATGTCTATTTAAGGGCATTTATATTTAAGATAATATGCATATAATTAAATATGATTTTTGGGAGTTTGGTTGAGTGGTTCCTTTAATGTTTAGGAGTGTAGCTGCATGGCACAGAGCTACCCTGGCATGTACAGGCCCTTGTTTAACTAACAGTACAGGGGGAAAAATAGAATTTATACATACATAAAATTCATAAGTTTTTTTTTTTTTCAAGACAGGTTTTTTTGTTTTTGTTTTTGTTTTTGTGTAGCCCTGGCTATACTGGAACTAACTCTTTAGACCAGGCTGGTCTTGAACTCGGAGATCCACCTGTCTCTGACTTCCAAGTGCTGAGATTAAAGGAATTCAGTTTCTTAATGATGCCAAGTTGGATACACAAATCTAGTAGGAAATAAAAGTACAGAATTTATTAGTTGGACTAAAGGAAAAGCCATGTACACTTTTAGGGTTTTCTAAAATTAAACTCTACAGGCATTTTCTTATACAACTATTAGAGATACCTTTTTAAGTTTCTTGAGACAGGGTTTCATGTGGTAGAGGTTGATCTTTAACTCTAATCCTCCTGCCTCTGTCTCCCAACTACCAGCACTGGGCTGTTGGGGAAGGTCTAATAACATTGCTTCTGATAGGCTGATTTCAATGCTGAGATCTGGTTACTGCCCCTTCTGAGGCATTCGCTTGATTGGTTAATAAAAGCCGCTGATGGCCACTTAGCTGGGCAGAAAGAGTTTAGGAAGGTGGGACTTCCTGCGATTAGAACAGGAACCCTGTGTTTCACACAGAGGATTACCTCATTCCACCAGGAGACATGGAAACAGACATGTTTGAGAATGCTGGTTCACAGACACATGACGATTTGGGATTAGGTGATCCAGGTTAACTTAGAGTAGCTAATTGAGAGTCTGCCCAGCCAAGGGTTAAGCGTTGAAACATTAAAGGGTCTTGGTGTGTTTAATTATTGAGGAAAGTACTGGGACAGCTTATAGGCCATCATCAGTCCAAGTAATCTAGGGCCGTCGGGGACTCCTGGATTCCTATTGAGCTCCAGCGAATCTCCTGCCAAGCCACCGCTAATTCTACCAGCCTATTATAACAACTTAAATTACTTAACAGAGTTTAGGTTACAGGTGCTGTAGGCCACCATTGGTCCAGGGCTCTTTCCCCAGGATAAAATCAGGCCACTGGTTGAGGCGGGCTGAGCCCATCAACTGATACCACCGGTTGCTCCACCAGCCTCATCTTAAAGTTTATACTTACTAATAAATACAATTGAAAATTAAATTGCAGTTTCAGATGGCCCCCAAGGTGGGGCTCAAACCCCACGATCCTGAGATTAAGAGTCTCATGCTCTATGAACTGCAGTTTCACTGGGTATTCTCCAAGATTACTTTTAAGACAGGAAAAGGGAGGGAAGTTAAGAAGCCAATCAAATGTTCTAAAGTACATATGTCTACATTTCCACAGTAGTGTAGTACCTGGCTTTACAGCAGGTGCTTTAGTGTTAAAGAGCGTCCAACAAGCAGAAAATGTATCTGGCTTTTTATAAATTCACAAGTATGTGGATGAATAAAACATTTGGCTACTTTTTTTTTGAAGTTACAAAACAAACTAGTCTGTACTGGATCTTCTAGAATAGTTTAGCTTTAAAAAAATTATCTTATGTGTATGGATGCTTTGCCTGCATATATGTGTGTGTGTGTCCCACACACCATCCTGGTGTTTATGGAGGCCAGAAGAGGGTGTCACAACCTCTGCATCTGGAGTTACAGACGGCTGTAACCGCCGGTGCTGAAAACTGGATCCAGGTCCTCTGGAAGAGCAGGAAGTGCTCTTAACCACTGAGTGATCTCTCCAGGCTTTTTAAAGCAAAGACTACTTACTATTGACATGTATCAGAAATGGACAAGCCAAGAAAAAAAAATAAAAGCTGTATTTTCATAAGTTTCTGCAAATATTTTTTATAACTATAAAGTATACTGGAAAACATTTTATTGATTTTTATTTATGAAACAGAACTTTTACTTTACTCCAACATTTTCTTCAGAGGTAGACTTTGTTCTGATTTCAATGAGTTCTTCTACTCGAGCCAGAACACTTTCAATCAAGTCAAACGTGAAAAGAGCTGAATGTAAGACCTGAAATGCCAAGAAAAGAGCATTACTGTTAACATTATTAGTCTTTTTTGAGAGAGGGTCTTGCTAAACAGCTCAGACTGGTCTCCAACTTATAATCCTCCTGTGTCAGCCTGCCCACAGCTAGGGCATACCCAGGCCCATATCCCCACACCCAGAAGAAATCTGTGTTATTAATGCTGCCTCTAAGACAACACATAGCAGACCTCAGGCTGGATGGGGTTACCTTAAGCTGCATTTCAGGAGGCATAGTAGGGACTTCTTCTCCACTTACAGTCACTGAGCAAACACCTTTACACATCGAGGGTACTGTAGGGAGGAAAGGACGCATTTCACACTTAGGCATTACAGCAGTCTGTGGAGTTTCAGTACTGTGTGTCTTAGTGCTGAGAATCAAATCTAAGGTCTTGACCATTCTAGGCAAATGCTTTACTTCTGAGCAGATCCCCAGCTCTAACTCTCAGACTTCATTACATGTATCATGTGTGTGTGGCATGGTGCATGTGTGGGGATCAGAGGACCATGAGGAGTGGAAGAGTTGGCTCTCTTCTTCCACCACTTGGGTCCCAGGGCCTGAACCCAGGTTTGGGGTATGACAGGTGGAAGCTCCTTCACCCACGGGACCATCTTGTCATGTTTCAGATTTCACACATTTACAATCTACTTTAATCATTACTAATTTTAAATATGTGTCAATGAGGAAACACCTTAGGGAATATTTGTTATAAACAAATAAAACACTAGAATTATGTAACATGTGAAATGATTCTTTAGAGAAACAGCTATATTTTGGCATGTATAGGACATGTGAACCTTTTTTATTTAGTATACTGGAGTTATTACCATTATACCTACAAGATCGCTTCGAATAATGCCTATAGAGGAATTGTAACATTACTATAGCAGAACTGCTAACGCTAAAAGTAATTCTGAATCCACATTTCTTTTTTATAATTTGTACATTTACTATGGGGCAGTGAGGGGTGGGCCATTCGATATAAAGAATGCAGCGGTGCCTAAGGAGAGGTGCTTGTAACACAGCCACTCATATTCAGAACATGAGGCTTTAAACACACAGTGCTCCAATCTGGCTTAAGCCTTCATTAACCCAATTTCAGTATTGTCTAAGAATCATTTTAATTACACAAATATAGCTTTCATGGCCCCTCATTTCTGCATGAAGTGAACATGTACTAAAATGTGATCATTTGGAGCTGGAGTGATGGCTCAGTGGCTAAGAGCACTTAGCTCTAACAGAGAATGTGGAGTGTTTCCCAGCACCCACATGGAGGTCCAAAAGCACCTGTAACTCCAGTTCCAAGTGATTTAACAACCTCTTCTGACTTCCATGGGTTCATGCACATGTAAATGTACTCAGGTGCACACACACATATAAAATACATATTTTAAAAATATGGTCATTCCAGAATTTGAATGTTTAGACCAAATGGCAAATAAAATTGCATATTACCAACCTTGGGAATTTTGTTGGCTGTTTTTAATTTCTGCTTCATAATGTGCTTTTGACATATTAAGTCCTATATGAAGTGGCTTTAAAAAATTATTTTCAATCTTTCCAAGTTCTGTCCATAGTCCAGTCTGTCCAAAAGATTTAATGAGCAAATTAGTTACTTGCTTTAGCACATACAGGGTATCTTCTGTCCTGCTCTTTAAAACACTATCACATTGAGTTCTGATGTGTCAGAAGTACCACCAGAACAGAGTGTACAGCACACTGCTCATCGCTGCTCTACTTGAATAACTACTGGTTTTGAGATCTGTAACAAAATTAACTGGTAATATCCTATGGTTTTTCATCTTCTACAGACCATCTGCACAGGTATCCTATGCACTATTCACAATTTCCAAGTTACAGGACCAGCCTAGGTGCCCACCAAGAGATGACAGGAAAACAAAATATGGTTTGTATACACAATAGAGTGTTATTCCGCCATAAGGAATGAAAGTGTGATTTCAGAAAAATGGATGAAACTGATGTTAATCTTACATAAAGTAAAATACTCGGTTACCTCATGTTATTATTTTTTTCTCAAGTGCTGAATCCATACTTTTTTTTTTTAAGACAAAGGCATGAAAATGGAAGCAGAACTAGTGAGAGGAGAAAAGATCTAGTGAGGAGGAGGCAGAAGGCAACAGAGTGTGAAGGGGATCACCATGATGATGATGATGAAGGAAGTATCCTACATGCATCTATAAAACCATCATAATGAAACTCATTATTTGGTCAAATATGCTAGTAAGAAGACAAAAATTCTTTTAAATTTTTTCTCTTATACTGCTGGGAAATCCAGAGGTCTAAGGAGAAACTAGATACAAATTCAAACTTCAAAAATATATCTATGTAGTCCACTCAACAGCTATGGATTTATCCTGGGAAAACAAAGGTGTATTTTACAATGCTTGCATTATAGAGATGCCTTTAAAAACAATGCTTAATGAAAAAGAATGCCAGAATATGTTTCATAACAGGAAAATGTTAAGTTGTGGTATATTCACACAATTTATACAGTATGACTTCATTTTTATTTGAGAGAAAAATATGCAAAGTGCCTAGAAGAGTATAATATCAATAAGGAGTGATGGGTATGTGAGTTCTGCTTTTATTTTGTAAATTTACTTTGTGCATATGTGTGAATGTGGAGGTGGGAAAGGGTGATCTGGAGTTGGTTATTTGTCCCAATACCTTGTGGGACCCAGAGATTGAACTCAGGTTGTCAGGCCTGTGTACAGCCCCTCTACCTGCCGAGCCATTCCTCCTGCTCACGTATTTAGTATGTCTGTGATGTGGGCTTAGCATCCACAGAGCCACCTATTACTCATTTTCTCTTGCTGTAGTTATCTTGTTTTAAACAGGGAACTTGTTTCGTACTGTTTATTTTCAATGTGCTTTTAGGGACTTTCATTTTTACTGTACAAACATGAGAACCAGCACAACTCATGTGTCACCACTGTTCTCATGTCTGCTTATACCTCTCTCCATCTCATCCTTTCTTGTTAACTCCTGTCTCCATCTCTGTCCCCCTTTTCCTTTACCTGTAGCTTATAAGCACAACCAGAACTCATACTTTCAAGGCTGATGAGGCTATTAGTGACAGTCAAATGCATTACGTACATGAAGAACACTCTTAACACTTCTTTTTTTGGATGTGTATGAGTGTTTTGCCTGCATGTATGTCTGTGTACATATATGAGTGCCCAGAGGGACCACAAGAGGGCACTGGATCTCCTGGGATTTGAGCAGGTGCTGAGAATTAAACCTAGGTCCTCCACAAGAGTAGCCAGTGCTCTTTTTTGGGGGTTTGTGTATGTGTGTATGTTTTGGGTTTTTTTTTTTTTTTTTTGAGAAAGGGTTTCACTTCACTGCGTAGCTGTGGCTGCCCTGGAACTCACTTTGTAGACCAGGCTGGCCTTGAACTCACAGAGATCCACCTGCCTCTGCCTCCCAAGTGCTGGGGTTAAAGATGTGTGCTCATACTGTCTAGCCCATAGCCAATGCTCTTAACTACTGAGCCATCTCTCAAATTCCCATGGGGGACACTTTTTAAACCTACATTTAGCTTTATCAAAAAAAACCTTTCCCATATTTATACAAAATAAAGTATTAGTTATGGTTGAAGTCCCCTTTATTCAAGAGGTAGCCATGAACTAACACCCATGTGCTTAACATTTTTATGTCTATGTCACTTAATGTACTATATATTACATAAATATATATTGCATACATATATATATATATATATATATATATTAAAGATGTTGACAAGTTCTAGGCACACAGTGAGGCCCACTCTTGAAAACAAAAATCAGAATAATGAGTTGTAATTGGCTGGATTTCACTGGGTTGTCCTAGAAGAGGAGAGGACTGGAGTGAGTCTGATGCTAGTTCCCCCTGTGCTCTCCAGCACCTTCAGAACTGAGCAAAGACTTCCTGATGGGAAGTCCTTATAATTCTGTTGTCCTGATGTCCAGGCAAGACAGATTCCAGCTGGAGTTCACAAACCTCCCTGTTTTTTTATTTTTCCTATTCAACCAGTTCAGAATTTGTGATCATTGTTGGCTACATAGCAAGTTCCAGGCCATCATGGACAACTTGCGACCCTGTCTAAAAAACAAAACAACAGGCCAGCAAGAAGTGTCAGTGGGTTAAGGCCTTTGCTTACAACAGTCTGAGTTTGATCCTGGGATACACATGGTAGAAGGAGAGAAACAATTCCTGAAAGGTGTCATCTGACCTCTAGTCACACACTCTGGTGTGATCACACACACGCATACATACACACACAGTAACAGCAAGAAAGCACGAACTTACAAAAAACAAAAAATATGTGTAATTGTATATACACTTCGGTTTCTTTTTTCTTTGCTAGCCTCACCTCCAAAGCATCCAGCTAAAGGCAATAATTTATTTTAATTTGTAGTCCATAATATTAAAACATTGAGGAATAAAAACACCCTTCAAAATTAGACTAAAGACATTTTCTTTCACATGCTGTTCAGCATAATTCTAGTCTTTCCTATAACGAACTGTACTATTTTTGGATGTGTGGAGGAGTAAAGAGCCTATGGAGGTAAAAATATATTCTTTGTCTTCCATAAAAGTTACAGATCTTTTTTAAACACAAAAGAAATAAGTTTAAGATTTCTTTCATCTTTAATGTTAAAAAAGTAACAAGATTTTTACAATGTTCATAAGAACTGAACTTTTGAATTCCTCACAATTGTCTGCCTTTCATTTCATATCCAAGTCACTGACTTAACTGTTGTGAAATGTTTTGAGTCAACTATGCACTAAAAATTCCCTGCAGCCTACCCACCCCAACTAGACTTTTTGACACCACAGTGACATAGTTCTAGAACATGGAGGAATCTTGCAAAGACAGAGTCAACCACAATAAAAGGAAGAAATGGAGAAGGACATGGCCATGTCCCCTTCTGGCCCTTTCTCCCCACACGCGCCTTCTTCATTAAGTGGTGTCATAGAACTGTCCTCACTGCTTCATTTCATTTCACTTCTTTATTGTGGTACTGAGGACTAAACCCATGACTTCACAACGAACAATTATTAGGCCACTGAGCTACAACTCCAGTCCTGGCACATTTTAATTTTGAATAAACAGGCATTAGAAAGGATTTGAATGAAGAGGACAGAAGGCAAGCAATAGCACAATTATGACTATTTTAGAATAAACTTGTAATTCAAAACAAGTAATAACTATCTAGAGAATCCCAACAATAGAGAAAATGAGCTATGGGAGAAAGTGCTGAAAACATGGAGGGCGCTAAGATGGGGAGGACTTAGGAAAGTAAACAGGGTGGCTGTAGCTCAAATTGGTCAAAAAGTGTTTATTACTCATTATGAATTCACTTTATTGTCTTTATATTGGAATAGCTTTCTTACTCTTCCTGTGTGCCTTTCTGACTTTTTAGCTTTCATCTCTTAGCACACCTAACTGGGCAAAATAAGGAACTATTATGGGTTCCAAGTAAAATGCCCAATCACCTCAGTATCGCTCTGTGACTTGTAAAACAAGCAGAAGCCAAAATTGTCTGTTTTCAGGGTCCTGCTTCACAGTGCAGGCTGGCCCTCTAAGTGCTGCCACACAGAGGAATCACTCCTGGAGGGAAGTTGTCACTTACCTATTAACCCCAGTGGCTGAATATGCCTTTCCTTGTGGTAGCTGCTCTTAGAAGGAATGTTCCTAATCTCCACAGGCTATTAAGCTGCATACCAGGTATCAATCTGGCGATTTGGGATAGGGCTTCTATTAATCACTTCCCTAGTATGATAATTCTTGTGGTAGCATATAGCAAAAAACAAACAAACAAAAACCAATATTTGGTTCCTATAGGGTGAAAATAAACCATTAAATAAGGCAGCCTTCTAAGTGACGAGTTTTCTTTCCTTCATTATAAAACGTCCACACCAAAGTACAGTAAGGCATTACCTATGGATATCAAAATAGGCATTGCCTTCTCCCTCCAGACACTCTTCTGACCTGTATCAGGCTGTGCTCTATAGCAAGAACATCTCTTTCCTAATCAATGAGACTGCTCTGTGTCAGGCAAATCACATCAACCCTTGTGTATGTTTAGCCTTCCTGAGTACTGCAAGGTTATGTTCATATCTTCCCTAAGAATACCTGCCAGAGGCCCAGGGCCCAATGCTGCTCAGTTTATATTGTATCTTTTCTGTTTTTACCATGAGTCCCTTTAGAAATCAGGGCTTAGTTTAATTTCAAAAGTTCTACATGGACTCATAGCCAATTTCTATTACTTTCTAGACAACTACCCTTGAGTGAAATACTGGTCTTTCCTCTAAGAGAAGGATTAATGAGAAGGGGAATAGTACTTCTCTTTCAGCATTGTGAAGAATGACACCCAGCACCTGGGTAGGATAGTTATCACCTCTGTAGGGGAACGAGGAGACCAATGAGAACAACATAAGGGAACATCAAGGATGATGATAGATTTCATATACACTTGGACAAAGGAGATCTATACGTCTGTGTTTCAGAAAACCAAACAAAAACTCAATGACTATGCACTTAAAATTTATATAAATTTTACTTCATTAAAAAAAACTGCTGCCGGGCGGTGGTGGCGCACGCCTTTAATCCCAGCACTTGGGAGGCAGAGGCAGGCGGATCTTTGTGAGTTCGAGGCCAGCCAGAGATATTCAGAGAAACCCTGTCTCGAAAAACCAAAAAAAAAAAAAAAAAAAAAAAAAAAAAAAAAAAAAAAACTGCTGAAGATATTTAACTCTGCCTTATGAAATTTATGCTAACATGTTTGGGACAGAATATACTGATGTCTATAGTTAACTTTGAAATGCTTCAAAAAATAGAACAATGAACAATGGATAGAGAGGGGAGACAGATAAAAGGGGAAGCAAGGGGAATAGGAGGGTCTGGCAAATGAATAACTAATGCAGAATTCTTTTAGCTTTGCTAGACGTTTCAATTTTTTTCACAATAAAATATTGAAAAAAATCATCCAGTACAGACTAAGCCAGAGTGAAGACGTACTCCTGGGTGAAGAGACTCGAGCAGGTCCAGCCACTAGGTCCCCACTGCGACTTATTTGACTGGAAAAGATCGCTGCAATTTTATGTGAAACTTAATTGCTTTCACTCTTATTACTTTTTAAAATTCCTATTACTTTTTTAAAGTCCAGATTAGCAACATGATTCATGTGGTTGCAGGTAATGGGAGAGCAAATATTAGAATGGAGTAGGCGGAAAGGAGCTCAAAAGTAAATATGATTTTATTGTATGACACATCTTCCTCAAATAGTTTTCTATTTATTGAAGACTTCTAATGAACTGCTATTAGTAATATCCAACTTCCTACAGACCATTCAAAAAGTGCCGTTAACAAACCCAGTTTTAGGGCTAAGTGTGTTTCAGTCTGTCACGCCTGATGAGGTGATATCAGATCACTTTATTTCGTATTGCTCTGATTAATGTCCTGAGCTGTGTACAGCAGGGGAAGCTGAGTAAGAGGCCCATGTGTTTGTGGAGCAACGTGAGGTCATTTAGCACATAACCTGCAACTTACCTACCAACAGCACTTCTTAGCAGGCTTTGTGCAAAAGAGCAGAGGCACAGCAGGAAAAGAAGTGAGATGTGAAACGCTAGGTGTGCCTGGGAATGGACGGCAGGTGTCAGGGCAGGCACCCAATAAAGGTAATAAATGCTGGCTTAGAATAACATTCAAGGAAAGCTAAACATTCCTTATCATTCTTAATATACTCACAGGTTCTTTTCCAAATAATTCACTTACTTGATTGTCATTTTCATTATCTTTGATCACCAAATACCTCAATAAATTTAATGAAGCCATAATCCTGTTAATTAAAAAATAATTTGCTATTTGCAATATAGATTTATATAATCAACAACTGCAATATATAAAGCAAGTTCAAAGCTTGAAAATACCATTGTTAAGTTAACACATTTGCTGTTAGACACTGTTCCCACCCATCTGTGGAGTGGCAGCAGCTTATCACTGTTGTGATTTAAGTTCACAAATACAATGTGAGCATTATCCCACGCCCCAAAGACGGCACTGCTGTCCTAAAGATCATCATTTGTTGGTTTCCAGATTTCACAATTCTGTTTATAAATACAAGCATTTCTCCACATCCATTCTAATACACCAAAAGTAAATGTTCTACATGGGAAAAAATGGGCCTGGAAAACAAAGCCCAAATACATAAGCCCTTTATGAACCATTTTTGTGAAAATTTTAGTCACAAATGCGTAGTTTCAAACCTGTATGTAATGCTGAGTACCCTACTGTCCATGAAAAGAGATTCTGTCTCTACATAGTCACTGAGTAACTTATATAGTTTGGTTACATACTTTTATGAACTAATTACATAAAGTCACAAGAAGACGTCTCTTCTTAGTGTAGGCAGTTGAGGTAGTCACCTCACCTATCTGAGTTCTGCAGCAAATCTGTCTCAGCACCCTCAGGGAGGGACAGAACCAAGTCTAACAGAGAGGTCAGCTGCGCTCCGGCAAACCATTTGTTGTATGTTTTCTGAAAAGCAAAAAGAGACTATGGGAAGCTTATGTAACAGTATGATGAATCTCATGTACTGCAACAACCGACACTACAAACACTATTCTCCTCTCAACACACATTTTTAACTCTCACTTCTGTGCACCTACTACTTTCCAGACACGTGAAAAACTGCCCATCTGAGAACACTGGTGGGCTCTTTTTTTTTTAACATGGGGTTATGCATATTCAAATACAGACCACACTTAAAATTAGTTTAAGCTTATAGTTAACAAGTTTTCAAAATTCAGGGGTGTAGGGATGGTGTAAATAGAGAATTATACTTTAACATTACAGACAGGAAAATCCTGTGGGTAAACCCACACTGATATATACCACATGTAAATAAATAAATTGGTAACTGACCTCTTACCTGGGTCTGCACTCTTACCTTAAAGGACGAATCAATCTGATTTTTGATATTTTGAATTACAAAGGCTTCTACACCCGAGTGATTACTTGTGTTTAATAAGCACCTTGAAAGCATAATTATAATACAGGAAATTATACAATTCAATTGGGCCTTTAAATAACATCTAAAAATATGAAATTCAGTGAAGACAATTATGAATGTGGCAGCCAACTATAAGGTCATCTTAACAGGTTTTGCTTTCACTAATTGGTAAATTTTATGTATAACTAGATGTGTGTGTGTGTGTGTATGTGTGATGTGTGCAAAAAGGCCAGAGAACACGGGTATCCTGTTCCAGTAGTCTCCTTCTTTCTTTTGAGACAAGGCCTCACTGAACCAGAGCTAGGCTGGCACGGAAGGCCCCAGCAATCCTTCTGTTTCCTGTCTGCTCTATAGCACTGGGGTAGATCAGCATGCCCAGTTTTTCACATTGATTCTGGAGATTTGAACACAGGTCCCATGCTTGTAAAGATGTTCCTACCCACTGAGGCATCTCCTTAATCCTTAAAGAAAAGATTTCTAATAAGCCAAATTCCAATATTTTCATGCATATAGTGATAATTTAATATGGCACGACTGGGCACCAGTAAAACCCAAAAACTTTCAAAATTGTTCCCTGTGGAAGTGGACTACTTGCTTGCTAAATGAACCTGACGACAGTGGTAGTGACAGATCTTCAGTGTCCCCTAAAGCCTCACATACTGAAATCACGGTTCTTGCTGGTGGTGGCATCTTTAGGAAATGGGTGCCACAGAAGGAAGCCAGCTCACTCAGGACATGTGCCTGAAGGATTGGGACACTAACTTCCCATGCACCCATGCCTGTGCTCCTGGCCCCATGGACTGAGGCATGGGTCCCAAACACTATTACACAGTGTTCTGTCCCAGAGCAACAAAGCCATCTTCACAGACTGAAGCCATGAGCCAACAGCTTCCAACAAACCCTGAGAAAAGGGATCTCTTGACAGAGGGCAAGTAGAGCAAAGTCAGAAACTTGGTGTAAAATCTCAGCTCTGATGCTACTGTCAGAAGTGGAAAGGACAGAGAGGTCCAAGGCTAGATTTGGACAAACCGAACGAAGACCGTCAGCATCTCAGTGCTGCTTAAGTCAGTTTGTAGCTCAGGGTTAGTACCTACCACAGGGTCAAACAAGCTAAGGTCTATCCGTAGGCTAAATTTAGATTGTTGTTTCTCAGGGTTATTAGAACACACCTACCTCCTAATATTAGAATAGTGGAATTTCCAAAAAAAACTGTATGGATAGCCTTATAAAGCCTGTATTTATTTATTTTTAAATTATTTTTAATTTCTTAAGTTACATCTCAGTCACAATCCCCTCCGTACTCCCCACTCTGGTCCCACCCTCCTACCCTCTTCACCCTCAACCTTCCCCATCCACTTCCTTTTTTGTTTTTCTAAGTTTAAGGAATATCTCCCCCCCCCCAACAGCTCCCCCTTTCAGTCCAACAAATGGCTCTTTCTCTAATAACAACAAATACAATACAAAAAACAGAAGTAATTAGGCCACAATTATGAGAATTATAAAGCTTAGCATACATTCCCAATGTCCAGTCCATACATATTTTAAAGCCTATATTTATTATATAGCCTACATTTTTAAATTTTTAACTCTACTAGTAAGATCTAAGAGTAACTTATAGTGACAAACCTGTCAATGTTACAGGGGCCCTTTGTAGTGCCCTCAGTGTCAGTTATAAATAATGGAGATTAATGAACTCTGTAAGGCTCTATCAGGAGCAATATCAGCCTTAGTTAGTCTCTTAAGACTGGTTAAGTTTACAGTGTTTCAAACTAAAAATGACACACTGCTATTCACATATGATTCCAAAATATTTGATAAGCTGATTTAGTTTCCAGGATACTTTTACATGGCACTAATAGGTTTCAATCAGCCACACACTCAGTAATTATTCATAGGCTACGTTTTGAAATTTCTCCTAAAAGCTCATGTATTAAAGACTGGGTACAGCTGATACACTTCTTGAAAATTAGACCCTGAGGGTTCAATCTAATCACTAGATTACCCTGGATTGAGTCATAATGTACTGGCATTTTTTGAGAGGTGGAAAGTAAGAGGCAGAGTCTAGTGCCGGAAGCAGGTCTTCGGGGCACACCTTGAAAGGATGCATCTTGTCCTTGGCCGTCCCTGTGAGGTGAACTGCTCTGTTCCATTATGCTCTGCACATACCCTATCCACACGAGCTGTCTTACACAGCCCCACAGCACAGGAGCCAGCAAGCCATGGACCACACTTCTGGAAACATGGAGCCCAAGTAAACCTTTCTCCCTAAGTTGTTTTCTCAGTTATTTTGTCAGGGCGATGAAAATGCCTAGCTCACCAGCTTGATACATACCTAAATAATGTATATTTGCCTTGAGAATCCAACTTGTCAATATACAGCTGAAGCATAGCTAAACCTTCTTTCCTCTGAAATGAAAAAATAATACTATTAATATAGAACATTTAAAATTAAATTTTTTATTCAAATTTCTCACCGTGACTAATGAGTTAGTTGCCAAACCATACATACCAATGTCTCAACAGGGCAAAGTGTCATTACTTTGACTAAGCTCTAGAAACAAAGAAAAAAAAAAACATTTTAAATCCACATGTAAATAGATTCTGCAAAGTTAAGTAACCACGAGATGCAAACTAACCCTGAGAGGAAGTCGGAAAAGGAGACGTGTGAGGTGGGGAGGATGCTGCTTTGGCCTAGTCCATCTGAGGCGAACCAACCACAATCAGTTTGTACATAGCAGAGAATGAGATGTGACTAAGTGTGGTAAAGTGAAGGTAAATTTCAATTATGCATGTGTATCAAAGTAAAATCAAATACGCTCAAATATAATGTCTTAAATATGATCAACCTTAACGTAGTAGCAAAAGCCACACCTTTCTACTAAAATACTAAGAAATTTCTACATTCACAGCTAAAGACCTACATAGCAAACAAAGAGCATCAGCCAAGAATAGCACAGACGGAGACAAAAAATGGACAGTGTTTTTACAGCATGAGAACGGAAGGAGAGTGAGCGTGTATGTCAGGAGGTCAAGGGCTCTGCGTCCAAGGGCCTTCCGCTATGCCATCAACTAGGATGGCCGCTAAAAGCTAAGTATACCTTAATTCTAGGAGCTGGGGGGAACTCAGAAAGAATAAAAGTATATTTTAAAGAATAAATTAATCAAAAAAACTTTTTAATTCAGCTCCGTCATCTTACTAGCCACATAGCAAGTACTCTGGCGTCTGTCATGGCCAGCACAGATAGCAGACCGTTTCCATCTGCACAGCAAACTCAGCTGGACGGGCCACAGGCTCAACTCGCCGCTGCAGTAGCACTTGTGGAGGTTGAGAGCAGAAGGAGAGGAACCGCAGGGATACATTACCTTAGTAGAGTTCAGAATAGGCAAGGAACTGTTGCAATATTTGAATAAATATTCTGTTTACCTGAGGCACAGCAAGAAAACTCCTGATTTCTAAGTACTGATAAAGTAGGCTGTTGTCTTCTAATCTCAATAAGCCATTCTCCAGAAGTTCCTACAGATGAAAATATATGCACATACATGCAAGGGGCAGTTAACAGTCATATTTGTTATTTTTACTATTTATAATGCTAGCAAATTCTAGGAGCTGGGGGAAATAGGCTGGCAAGATGGCTCAACAGAGAAAGGGGCTTAACCCATGCCTGATGACCTCAGATCCCTAGAACCCATACAATGGAGAATTGGCTCCTGCAGGTTGTCCTGACCTCCACATGCACACACACACACACACACACACACACACACAAAATGGTAGCAAACAAATCTTACCAATCCTTTGGAGAAAACAGACTGTTCTGTTCTAAAAGGAAACATTAAAAGTTATCATTATGGTTTTATAATTTATTTAGAATGATTCCTTACTTTTGGATAAGCAAATAAAAATGGAAATACAAGGTCTTTTAAAGTTACATCACTAGCTGGAGTGACTAGTGCACTCCTGTAACACTAGCACTTGGGAGGCTGTAGACACTAACCAGGGCTCATTTCAAGACTGTTTCAAATTTAATTAAATGATATGTATATTAAGAAGAAATTCTGTTGAAGAATCAGTCAAAATTCTTTTCTGGTGTTGCTGTTTGCCACTGGGTCTCATACAGCAGCTCCCTGACCTCAGCCCTTCATGTTGCTAGTATGAGCTTAAGCCCTGCCCTCCTCTACCTCCCACCTGGGTCCCAATGATTGCTAACTGTTACAACTTAATCCTGAGATTTCATCTACATCATCTTACCTTTGCAGAAACACTTCAATGTGCTCCATGTTCAGCTGCAAAAGATATGATGGGCTAAAAAAAAGGAAAAAATAAAAAAAGATACTTAGAAACAGCAAGTTCTGGTCCTCAACCACTGATCAAACCCAGGGCCTCACACATGCTAGGTAAGTACTCTTAACACTGATCTCCAATCACACCCCAAAATATCTCACACATACACATACTATTTGAAGTGTATTCCCCCTCCCCTCAAAAAAAAAAAAAAACCTGTTAGGAGTCAGCCTCCAGAACTCAGAATATTGGAGTTAAGGTTTTTATACAGTTAAAACAAAGTGAGGTCTTCGGGGGGGGGGGGGGGGGGTGAGCTCTAATCCAGTAACTCATGTCTATCAAAAAGGAAACTCAGGGACTGGAGAGATGGCTCAGTGGTTAGGAGCTGATCCTGCCTGCGCAGAGAGCTTGGGTTCATTTCCCAGCACAGACGTCAGGTGCTCACAACTGCACCTGACTCCTGCCCCCATGGGACCCATCGCCCACCTTAGACTTCTGCAGGCACTGTATTCACATTCACATGCCCACACCCAGATATACACAGATAAACATAATTAAGTACATCTTCAAAAAACAAAAGGAATTTAGAAAGTTGCACACAGGGATGATGATGTAAGAATAGGAAAGGCACTCTACGGCCATACCACCCTGAACACGCCCGATCTCATCTGCTCTCAGAAGAATAGGAAGGCAAAGACCATCAAAGATCCAATGACAGAAGCTTGGGAGACTCTTCTTCCTAGCTGTGCTGGCTAGTTGTTATTGTCAGCTTGGCACAGCTTAGACTCATCCAGGAAATTGCCTTGGTCAGAGTGGCCCATGGCGTCTGTGAGGTCGTCTTGAGTGATGTGGGCAGCAACATTCCATTCCCGAGGTACATCGGTCTTGGAAGGCTAGCTGAGCACCAGCCAGTGAGCCACCCAGGACTGAAGTAAATGGGGTTCCTACTTCAGGTTCCTTCCTTGTGTTCCTGCCCTGACTCCTTCAAAGATGGGATTATGATGGGCAATGTAAGCCAAATAAACCTTTCTTCTTCAAATTGCTTTTGTTCATGGTGTTTATCATAACAACAGAAAGGAAACTACAACACCAGCCCTCAGAAGGAACAACTTTCTGGTACCTTAGTCACATACTTCCAGCCTTTAGAATCTGGGTTCTGTACCTAAACAGAATTTTATTTGTTATGGCAGTCCTACTGATTTTAAAGGCAATGTATTCAATTTATCACTTTCAGTAGTATGTTAGCTATAGGCCTCCATACAGCTTTTATTAGTTACGTATGATCCTTCTATTTTAGTTTCTTTGGGGCTTTTATCATAAAGGAATACCGAATTTTCTCAAAGGATTTTCCTGCATCCAACCATCATATGAGATAATCATGTGATATCTGTCCTTGAGTCAGTATGTGTATGCCCTGTAGTAGGTTTACTGATACATGCTGAACCACTTTTCATATCTGAAATGAGACCAAATTAGTTGTGATATCTGATATTATTATGATACTGAAGAATCTGCTCTGGAAACATTTTGTTGAGTATTTCTATAACTAAGCTAAGCAAGGACACCACGTTGTTTTCTTTATTCTGTTGTTGACTTTTTTGGGTTTTAGTAATGCATTATTTGTGTGCATGCCTGCACACGGGCACATGCATATTATGACACTGAGGTGGAAGTCAAAGGACAACTTTTGGGAGTCATTTCTCTCCCACTTCAGGTCCTCGGAGTCAAACTCAGGTAGTCAGGTCTACATGACAAAGGCTTTTACCAACCAAGCCATTTCTTTCCATGAGCTCATCTCTTGCTTGTTTTAGGGTTTGTTGTTTTTTGTTTTTGTTCTGACTCTAATCATGATTTTGATATTTAGCACAGACTTCCTAGAATTCACTATGGAGCCTAGGCTGGCCATTCATCTTCCTACTGCCTTAAAACCTCCGAAATTCTGAGATTATAAATATGTACCACAACACCCAGCCAGTTATTTCTGTTGTACTCTTACCTGGTTTGGGTATCAGGATATTATCTTGGACGAATGACTTAGAAGCACTTCTCCCCTTTTTACTTATGGAGTGGCTTACGGATGATGAGTGTTAGTTCTTTAAGCACCTGGTAGGATTCAGGAGTGAATCTGTAGTCCTGGGTTTTCCTTTGTTGGGAGATGTTTTGTTATTGACCTGTGTGGGTTCTTAGTATGGTCTCAGTTCAATTTTTGTAGGTCATAGATGTCTAGAAATGTATTGACTTCTAGATTTCCCAACTTGTTAGAATGTAAGTTTTTAAAATAATTCATAGTGACTGTCTGGATGTTAGTGGCTATTATACCACTTTGTATCTAAATTTCATCATCTTCTCATTGTTAATTTGGTAAAGTGTCTGTGGCCTTCTTTGCCCTTTCAAAGAACTAGCTCTGTCTCACTGTCCTTTTAGACACAATGCCATTTCTTTCCACACTCATCTTTAATTCCTTCTTCTAAATTTGTTTTGGGATAGTTCTGTTGTCCTAGGACCTTCAAATACATCATTAAGTTATTTATCTGAGATTCCCCCCAAACACATTACAAAAGATTTACTTTATTTTTGTGTGTGTATACACATACATGTGTGTGGGTGCCCAGAGGCCAGAAGAAGACATAAGATCCCTTGGAGTTGGAATTAAAAGCAGCTGGGAGTGGCCTGACATGTGTGCTGGGTCAGAACCATTTGTCCTCTGAAAGTGGAGCAAGTATGCTTAACATTAAGCTAGTTTTCTAGCCCCATATTATTTTTAATGTAGGCACTCAGAGCTACACAGTGCCCTCTCAGAATTGCCTCTGTTATATCCCCAAGTTCATGGCAGGTTATTTTTTTTTCCAGTTGACTCTAGAAGAGTTAAATTACCACAATTTCCTCAATGACACACTGATTGGTCAAAAGTGTGTTTGCCTATTTTCTGTCATTTCTTCTGCTATTGATTTCTAATTTTACCACATTATATATGACCTGATAAGACAGATATTCTTTTTTTTTTAATTTAGTTAGACATGTTTTATGGCTTAGAATGTGATTTCTTGTTTCAAAGCTGCAAAGAATGTATACTCTGAAGATGTTGACTACTCTGTGGATGTCTGGTAAGAGGCTTTGATGTGTGCTGTAGCTTCAACGACACTTTCCTGTTAGTTCTTTTCTCTAAGTGACCTATCTAATGATGAGACTGGATGCTGAAATATACACCCTATTGAATCTGTAACTGTCTGTTTTATGAAATTGTATGTATCAACATCTGTCACATATATATTTATAATTATCATAGCTTCTTAATCGCTTGTTCAGTTATTTCAGATACAAGAATAGCTAGTCCAGCTTCCTTCCAGATTCTACTTCTTTAGAATGTCATTTTATATACTTTAAGTCTATGTGGGATTTCCCCACCACCACCACCACATCTTTATTTCTTTGAGACAGGGTCTCACTGTTTCATTGGCTGTGGCTCCAGATGTGTGTGGTTGGGAACAGTAAGATTCCCAGCAAATCCAAACCCTAGAAATCTCAAAGATGGCGCCCCAGGCTCCGCACTGAGATCAGCAGGAGTGGGACAAGCTCTCTCCCTGCTTCCACCTGCCTCTGGAGCATGTGGACAAACCCCCAAAGGGCTACCTTCCTTATGGCACATGGAACCAACACCACAGGTGGTCGTCACCCATGAGCTCAGGCATGTAGTTGGTGTCTGGGACCTTTTCCCATGTAAACAGCATTGCCAGCATCTCAATCTCAGTCAATAAAATGCATCCACCCCACCCCACCCCCGAAATCCTCATTTCCCCATGGTTCAAAAGCCCTTACCCATCTCAGGGTTCAAGAGACCAGATAGACAGGGAGATTGGATAGATGGCAAGAGATTTTATAGATTTAGAGGAGGTTCGGGGCATGGACTAGATCTTAGAGATTTTAGGAGAACCAAGACCATCATGACATCTAGGCTAAAAATAAAGGAAACCTGGTTCACCAAATAGCTGTGTCATAGCTGTTGTGATGCTGCTGGAGAAAGCTCCCCAAATGCACAGGCACTTTCCTGGGCTTGCCATGTTTTCTGCAGCAGAAAGTGCATGTCTCTGACTGGGGCAGGCTACACAGATGGTCCTGCCAGCAGACCATGGGAAAAAAGCCACCACAGCAGTGCTACATGTTTAGAGCTGTATCCAGCGGGATGTTAGAGGGAAAGGAAGCTGAGGACAATCACACACCCCACCTACCCCCAACACTATACTGTGTAGCCATGGATAGCCTAGAACTCACTGTTGCTGGCCGTGAACTCACAGAGATTTGCCATTCTCTGCCTCCCAAGTACTGAGTGTGTTTCTTTTTTTTTTTTTTTTTTTGGTTTTTCGAGACAGGGTTTCTCTGTGTATCCTTGGCTGTCCTGGACTTACTTTGTAGACCAGGCTGGCCTCGAACTCACAAAGATCCGCCTGCCTCTGCCTCCCAAGTGCTGGGATTAAAGGCGTGCGCCACCACCGCCCGGCTCTGAGTGTGCTTCTTAAAGATAAAAAATAATTTGGAACTGGAGGATGGCTCAGCAGTTAAGCACACACTGCTCTTGCAGAGGCCCTGAGCTGGGTTCCCAGCACCCATACTGGGTGGCTCACAGCCACCTGTAACTCCATCTCTAGGGAATCTAATAACTCTGGCCTTCTTGGGCACCTGCACTCACATGCACATATGCACACCTATACACAAATTAAAATCTTTAAAATGACAGAAACTGGTTGGGTATCATTTTAGTCCTATCAATTAATGTGCATGTTTCCATTTAGGGTTATTACTAAGAGGTATATGGCTAATTCCTGTTGTTTCCTGATTAAGTTACTGTTTTCTTTTTAATTTGCCTTGTTTTGGAGGTTCAGTAATTCTCATTTGGTCATTTATTTTTCTTGCGACTTATTCTTCCTCATGCTGCCGTGGTTGCCACTTTCTTCCCCTTAGTGTGTGGGACTGCCTAACATTGTTGGCTTCATGATCTGGACTTACTCTCATTGTGCTGATCTTGAAGGTCTTTATTTCTACATAAATCTTGTTGGAAATAGGAATATTTTTGGAAGTCATTTATTTTCAGCTTGAAATATATTATATTTTATATATTTCAGCTATGAAATATATAAAAACATGATCTTGTTTTTCCTCTTTTGCTGAAGGAGTCTGATAAATTTCTGATGAGTTTGACTTTGGAAGTACCTTGGCACTCCACCCTTGTAGCTTTCTATATTGGTTTTTCTATATGCTTGACATTTTAGTTAAATTTTCATATGTAGAATTTCTTGTATGGCCATTCTTACTGCCTCCTTGTCTGGATATACCTTTCTTTCTACAGATTTTTAGAAATCCTTGTTAAAAACCAAACTTGAATCCTCTGGCATTTCAATCACGTCACTGTCTTTGGGAACTGGCTACTGAAGAGTGGTAAAGCTGTGGGTCTTTACAATGAGCTAGCTTTCTCTCAAGTCTCAGTCTCCAGTAGGACATGGAGTGTTGGGACACGGTCCAGGAATGGAGTCATGAAAAATCCAAGGGCTTGTGAGACATTCAAAGAAAACAAGAGAAGAGTCTTGTGACCTCAGTTTCTTCAAAACACAGACTTTTTCTTGGTTGAATGTGCCTTCATGCTCCTCTTAGGTATGTGGATAGGAGTGAGTTTATTTCAGATTATTCATTATTGCTTGCTGGTGTTATTCAATTAAATCTTTAAATTATCCTTTATATGCCTCTATGGAAAAACATTTTTTTCCACATATGGCTTGTCCTTATGACTATATATAGCTAGAATTCATGAGAACTCCACTCATGTGACCTTTCTTAATCCTTAGAGTATAATTGTCTGGGGCTCTGAATAAAGTGGGCTATTGCTATCGGCTCTGTTCTCCCAGGTCCCACCACCATTTGAGTATCTACAACAGAGGACAACAAACAGCCACAGTAACAACAACAAACCCAGAAACATTTAATTACAGATGAAAAAAAAACAACTATACTCCCAGTAAGGACAGAAAAGAGCTAGGATGTCTATAGGACAAATCAGAACTACAAAGTTAGTGAAGTTACAAGTAAGTAAAAAAACAAGAAGAGAATAAAGAAGGGGAGAAAGAGAAGATGGTGGGGGGGAGCAGAAACACCCACAGAATAAAGGTAAAAGAAAGAACGCTGAGGAATGCAACCCACAATTACACAAAGAAACCCATCCTCCTATGCTGCTGAGGTGCCTTCCCGCAGACCTGGCTCCCTCCACTATCTGTTCAGCAGGCTGTCCAGGCTCCATTGTCCTCCCAGGCACGCATGCTACTATCACCACCACTGGCCTGAATTCTTGTCAGTGTTCTCCATGGGCTGGCCCGGCAACCTGGCAAGTTTAACATCCTTTCATTTTCTCTTGCCAGCTGGCACAAGGAACCACTGCTTGCCTGCATGTGGCCCATGGGAATGCCCTAGCAGCAGCTCTGTTTCCAGAGGCTGCAGGGCTCTGACTGTAGAAGGGAGAGGAGGTGTGGCCACAGAGTGACCCAGGGTGCCTGGCCACAGGAGTCCTGTCTCATAGCCGGCTGGGCTCCTCTTCTCAGAGATAAAGACGCAGTTCCCAGCTGTAAGTCTCCTCTGCTTCCCTCTACAGTGGAGCCCATACTTCCTGTCATTTAACCTTATGTCTCCTGATCTGTGTCCAGTTACAATCCGTCTCCTGTGCCCACAGTGCTTCTCAGGGTGGTTATTCCCTTAGCAGAGAGGGTAAGCCTTCAGAGCTCAGAAGTTTAGTAACTCGGGGCGGGGGGGGGGGGGGGCGCGCGGAAAGTCTGCCTACAAGATCTCTCAAGGTCCCCCCATAGCATCTGTGAACAAGCTAGGAAGTGTCAGGCCCACTTCTCTAGCTGTGTTTGCTCTGTAGATCACAGACCTCTAGGCTTAGTTTGTTATGTAGAATGCAACAGTCTGAACCTGTGGGGCTTACCAAGCTCTTTTTTTCTTCCTCTAACAGCTGCACTGGGGGAAAATTCTTCCCATCCCAACCATTTTGCCTAGCACTCAATATCAGAGTACACTCTTTCCTTTATAAGCCTGATATTCAAGACACCTGATGTCATCCTACTCCTGTGTCTTTCCATACTACCCACTTCTCCCTGCAGCCACATACTTACTTGATGTATTTTTTTTTCCACACTGGTGGAGACACAGGAAAATTCTAGGCATCTATAATCGCCATCTTTCAGTGTACTATGTTAAAATATAAGTAGTGGATATTAAATAAATCAAGAGTTTGATATTGACTCTTACCTTAAGACCATGGGAAGCTGATCAATACCAATGCCCTGAACAAATACTAGATATGTCAGAGAAGCCAGAGAGTCTGCCAGTTGTTTGTCTTCTTCTTCCTCAAATTCAAGGTAATCCCAAGTCCTTTTTTTCCTTCCATGATTAAGAATGATTTGGGGAACAGGGTGTCCAATTTGTGATAAAAATTCCTGTGAAGTGGGTTTAAAAACGAAGCTATTGGCATATAAGCTACACACCACCAGTTACTCCTTACCCTCTGTAATCCCTTCTCTTTGAAGGTGGGCAGAATCTGTAACACTTGCTTTGCATGAATATCACTGCCAGAGTGAGTGAGTACAGTGGTTTGAATAAGAATGGCCCCCACAGGGTCACACATTTGAATGCTTAGTCATCAAGGAGTGACACTACTTGAGAAGGAATAGGAGGTGTGACCTTGTTACAGTAGGTGTGGTCTTAATGTAGGAAGTGTGTCAGTGGGGTAGGCTCTGAGGTTTCAAACACCCAAGCCAGGCCCAGTGTCTCCTTCTGCTGCTTGTAGATCTGTATGGAAAACTCTCAGCTGTTTCTCTAGCACCATGTCTGCCTATGTTATGTGTTGCTATGCTCTTCACCATGATGATAGTGGACTAACCCTTTGAAACTGTAAGGAAGCCCCAGTTAAATGCTTTCTTTCCTAAGAGCTGCTGTGGTCATGGTGTCTCTTCCACAACATAACACGGACTAAGACAGTGAGGGTGTCTGCTGGTGTAATGAAGGTCTTCAATCAGTTGATTTTGAGTTATTCAAAAGATTACCCTGGATAGGCCTTACCTACTCAGGCAGGTTTTTTTCCTTTGTTTTATTTGTTTGTTTGTTTATTTTGAGGCATGGTCTCACTCAAAATCATAATTAAAAGTACACACAAAAATGAGTTTTGTTAACGGCCAAACTATCTGATTGCTTGAAGGAGTGCTTTAAAGTGAGCTAAAGCAGACCATTCAGGGGGGCTGGAGAAGTGCTCAGTAGTTAAGAGTAAAGACCCCGGTTTGGTTCCCAAAACTCACAGGGTGGCTCACAACCATCTATAACTGCAGTTTCATGGGATCCAATACCCTCTTCTGGCCTCCTCGGCCACTACACACATGCAGTACAAATACAAAAAGCAGAAACACACCCTTAGTAATAAAATAAAATAAGTAAGTTTAAAACACAAATGAAGCTGGGCATGGTGATGTATGCCTTTAATTCCAGTATTTGGGAGACTGAGGCAAGTGGATCTCTGTGAGTTCGAGACCAGCCTGGTCTATATAGAGTTCCAGAACAGTCAGGGTTATATAGTGAGAAGACCCTGTGTTCAAAAAACTGAAAGTAAAGAGAGAGAGAGAGAGACAGGAGTGGCAGTGATAGGACAGAGTGAGGAGTGAGGAGTGAGCGTCAGCAAGTGCAGACCTGACGTTCTTGAGAAGACGGTGCTGATGACTGCACAGCAGTGAGAACACAGCGCTGCACTAAAGACGCTGAGGCTGGGGCTCGCTGCTCTTTAAACGGCCCAAGTTCAATTCCTAGCACCCACATGCTGGCTAACAACTAAGATCTAATGTTCTCTTTTGGCTTCCACAGGTACTTTATGCATGTGGTACACAGACATATTCAGGCAAAACACACACACATTCTCTCTCTTAAAAAGTACTACGAAATCAATAGCAATGATTCATATTATAGCATTAAAAAATACACAGGAGTATAGGATATAATTTTTTAAGACCTTATGTGTATATATATATATATATTTATTTATTACCATGTAAATAGAAACATTTGGAAGGCTTTGTATAGTGAAATTATTGCTATTTAAATTCCATCCTGTTGTTCATTTGTGTTCTAAAAACACTACATATTACCCTATTAATAAATTATCAAGTGTTCATATATTAGAATATAGCAGGATAAATTTTATTTTTGGTTGTGAGCCTAGCCTTTAACGGCTGAGCCATCTCTCCAGCCCGCAGGATAAATTTTAAATTACATCAAATATTATAGCAGATCAGACTTGCTGTACTTACTATTATTTCAGATGCAAAATACCGAAAAGGGTTATTTCCAACTTCTTCAGACAGTTCAAGGAATTGTGCTGTCAGCAAAGGGCACTTCAAGCTTTTGAAACAACTAAGGCATAAGAAGCAGGTAATCAATGCTCCCAAAGCACAACACATCTAGCTTTGTGAGAAAGAGGCACTGCATGGCCTGTTCATCACCCTCCACTCAGGCCGAACAGTATTAACAAGTGTGACCTTTGAAAGGTGGGCTCCAGTCTCATGGCAAAGACTATACGGCTCCGAAAACATGAGCTTGGCTTATGTGAACCTCCTACCCTTCCACCAAGTCCTCTCACTCCAACCCTACGATTCCTAGCCTACAACTGCAAGCCAATGTATTTTTACCATAAATCACTTACTATTATAGTAGCACAACTGCCTAAGGCAAGCACAAGAGCTCACGTCTATAAAGCAAGACGAACGCTTTCTTACTAGTAACAGTGATGGGAACACAGGAGAAGCCTTGCTAGGTTCTATACCCTGAGATCAATTCAGTTTCTAGATGGTTCTCGTTGATGTGGAGTATCTGCCTGAGGACAAGTGCTACTCTAAGATGCAGCCATCATCAGTCCAAGGAAAATTCAGGACAATAGAGTAATTTTTTTCTGAAGTTATATTTACTTTCAAAAAAATCTAACTTTATTTTGTAACTAAGCCTTTTCTAGTTCTTTAAAATATTTTTTTAAATAAAGAAATAGGTTTCAAGCCGGGCGGTGGTGGCGCACGCCTTTAATCCCAGCACTTGGGAGGCAGAGGCAGGCGGATCTTTGTGAGTTCGAGGCCAGCCTGGTCTACAAAGTGAGTCCAGGACAGCCAAGCATACACAGAGAAACCCTGTCTCGAAAAACCAAAAAAAAAAAGAAATAGGTTTCTTAAGTGACAAACAAACCCCTTTATAAAATCAACTTTAAATGCTGTAACTCAGCAAAATAGAAATGTAACAATAGCATTAGTCTCCTAAATTAAAAAAAAAATTCATGCTATCCAAGAGAAATTTAACACAAATTCCATATGTAATTTAGAATTTAAGATTTCTTAGTAGTCACATGAGAAAAAGTTATGAGAAATGGGAGAAATTAATAATTTACCCCATTTATCCCAATATAGCTGAAATATTTTGATAGGTCACAATTATACAAAGATTATTTAAGATTTTTACTGTCTGTCTGTTTTTTGTGGTGTGTGCTCTTTACTTTGAAGGTTTTGGAAGGGTTTTTTGAGACAGGTTATTCTGTAATCCAGGCTCTGGCTTTGATCTTGTATTCCTCCTGCCTCAACTCCTGAGGGCTAGAATAACAGGTGAGTACCATCATACCCAGCTTACATTTTTCTTTAAAAATGTCCAGTCTTCAAGTCTAGAGGCTATTTATACTGATAGCACACCTTAATTTGAGCATCCATATGTCAAGTGACTGGCAGTCATATTGAAAAGTGGATGTTTAGGCAGAACCCACGGTGTGGAAGACAGCAGGTGAGCACTTTACGGAATTTGGGGTCAGGATGTTCAACTGTGTGGTGGTCCTTCTGCTGTTTTCAAACACAATTTCCTACAGTCACAGGACATTCCTTGAGTTAAATATATCTCCTGCCTCCATTTTCAGTATTTGCTTGCTGTGATGAGTGACAGTAAATTAAGTGAAGGGTTTGATTTTAAATATCAGGGCCTCATTAAACAGCCCTGTATCAGCCCAATGTCTATCTGTCTAAAATTCAAAATCTAAAACTAGATTTATATGTACAAATAAGAAACTAAGGCAACTGAGCTTACCGATTACTCCACTGTGAGAAGTTCTTCAAAATATACTTACAATTTCAGTAATTCATCCTTTAACTTTTCATTTTCTTTGCTATTAATTGCATCTTCTACAAAAGGCTTCATGAACTCTATTAACGCCTTGCAGCACTGACAAAGACCGTAATCATCCGCCCGTATCTGTTCTTCTGAGTGTGGGACAGGAAGAAGAGACAGTTGGCTCCAAAGGGTGGACAGTGCTAGTCCCACTGGGTAAGCCTTGTTGTTAGGAAGTTTCTGGATAACTGTAACAGAGACCAAGTTGTTACTTGTGATCAACTCGTAAGCACGCTGCACACAGGACAAGAAGGTGGAGCCTTGCTGAAGGCAGTAGGTCACTCGAGGCAGACTCCGAGGTGGTACAGCCTGACCTCACTACTGACTTGTCACTGCTGTCACCATGCCCTCCCCCACCCCGTAGATCCTAACCCAGATCAACAGTTCTTCCTTAAATTGCCAGTCGTCAGACACTTAGGCTCAGCACTAAGAAAAATCAACTAATATAGTATTTTTATAAGTGGTTACATTTTCCCCTTATTATTATAAGCATAAAATATGAATGGAAAATTACAAAGTATTGTAAAAGAATATTATACAGCTTTTTGGGCCCTTAGAAGATTTTGAATATTTAACAAGTTAAGTGTCTAAGTCCCTCTATCACATTCTGAAGCACATATATTTTCTAAAATGAAATAGCTTCTTTCGTGGAAAAATGTCTGTCTTGATAGCTGAGACCCATCATTTGCCAATACTAACTATGAAGCTTCTCATCCTGCAAGCCTCACTTCATTCTCTAGATGTACCTTTAACTCCAACCTCCCACCTCAAAGGCTGAGCAACCCCCCCACCCCCACCCCCCCCACCCCCCGTCGTGTGGCACCTTCTTAGCCAAGACATGGGACTGCCACCTGCTGCTAGACTGCATGCTGCAGATGCCACAGCTGGCCCACTGACTGCTTAGAGGGAAATTCTTACTATTAACTGTAGGTAATAAAGCTGTCCAGGGAGCGGAGAGACGGCTCAGTGGCTGAGACCACCGACTGTTCTTCCGGGGACCTGGGTTCTGTTCCCATCACCCACATGGCAGGGGATCTGATGCCTGTTTCTGGTCTCCAAGGCACCAGGTATGCAAGTGCTGCACAGACACACATTCAGGCAAACACTCAAACATGTAAAAAAGACTTTTAATTAAAAAAAAAGAAAGGTAACCAACTTACACACATGGAAACAGAAAGATACACACGAAGCATTCACTCAGCACCACCCGTCCAGACCCCGTGCAGCAGCCACACGGCACTGCTGTGACAGCCTAGAAGCCAAGACTCGAGGACTTCTCGCAAGCTTTGCTCTGGTGCACTGTTCACATTTGGGGTAAACACCAAGGTGCTTATGCAAAAAAACAAGCAAAACTTGAATATCAAAATGCTCATTACCTGTCTGTAATGGCTGAAGTAAAAGAAGAATAATTTGGGATATCTGTTTTCCAGAGGGCTCTTCAATGAGTTCAAGCAAACCCAACAACAATTCCTTTGGGTTACATAACTATAAAAATATTCACAATTGAACCTGTTTAATACAAGTTGTATTTAAAGCCACATGATTACTATTTTAGAGAAAACATACTGAGAAAATACAGTTATATTTGCTTAATGGTAAAATGCCCTATACTGTTGTTAAAAGGCTATTCAGAGCTCAAGCTTCTGGATCTCACCTGACGCCATACCACCCAGTTTCTTGTGCTTCCTCAACACATGCTTTGGGTCACCCCGACAGTCATATCTTAGCACCTCAATCTGCCTCACTTCCTTAGCACTTCTGCAGAGCTACATACCCAGCCACTGCTTCCCTTTAAAAGTCCTCAGAATCAACACTTACTGGAAGGAGCTTTCTCTTTCCAAATACTCGTTTGTGTATATTCCACCAATCTATAAATAGTTTCTGATATTAGACTTCATTATGGCATTTTCAAACCAAAGTTGTTTGTTTGGTTTATTCACATTATTTTATTCTCCCCCCCACTACCCCCACCCTAACTCCTCATAATCTTCTTTCAGCTTTCATGTCTCAGATGGCACTGGTATTTGATTCTGGTTCAAATGCTACAAAAGGGTCAGCATAGCATTAACACAGTTCTCTAAAGCTGACTTCATCTACATAATAAGAATACTTGTAAAATTACATTATAGCTCTCTTACAGGAAACTCTGAATCAGGGTCTCAGGATTGGATAATTCTTATATCTAGAAATGTTGGAAAATGGTGAGATGGAATTGCACACCCATCCAGTCAAGTACAATGGGGCATTACTTAAGAGTAATTTCCTGGACTAAATATTTTTTTACCAAAGAACAAGAATTAAACATGAAAGGGAACTGCAGTACTGCTCTAAGTCGGACTCACCTTCACCAGTAAATCAAACATGAGGAAATAGTCATCTCTTTTATCTTCTTCCCCATTCTTCAAGAGGCATCGAACAACAGGGCCAACAAGATTCCAGCCCATGGATTTAATGATGGTCTGCAGAGCACACAAAAGCAAAGCAAAGTGACCTGAAGGAACTTAGTGTTTTCTCTGAAACAGGAAGGGCTGGGCAGGTGAGGCTGCTGCTTCACCACTGCCATCTAGGGCTCACAGCCAGTGGCCATCAGCATGTTCAAATGCTGGCAGTGTCTTCACTGAGAGGGCAGAACAGCCTTTGCTTTCACTCAGCAACTAGATCTAGGACCTAAACAGTTCTGTTACTTCTGACAAAATATAAAATGAGAAATGTGGCTTCATTTTTATTCTCTCCTACACACACACACACAAAAAAAATATTCTTTTCCTTTCTTTCTTTTCTTTTTTCTATATAGCTTTGACTGTCCTGGAACTCGCTCTGTAGACCAGACTGGCCTCAAACTCAGAGACCTGCCTGCTTCTGCCACCTTAGTGCTGGTATTAAAGGCGTGCACCACCAACCTAGCAATTTTCTTCTCTTTTCAAACACATTTCAGATGCTTCCCATACAAAAGTAATTTTACAATTAATGATTTACATTCATATCAAAAAGATTTTCAAAATTATAACAGTGTACGGTAGCTCTCTGGCCTGTTCCTCTCAAGTCGTGCACACACACACACACACACCATCTAATACTCTAGGTACTAACATCAGAGAAAATCTTATCCTGACGGGCTTCCTTCGGTGAAATTCCTAGGCAGGTGCTCAGTGGAAGAGCCGGCAGCACTTGGGGGGGGGGGGGGGGTGGCTGTGCTGCACAATGACTCGAGTGCTCTGCACTGCCACCTGAGGCCATGGTGATGTCCTGCCTCCAAGAGCCTTGTGTGGGTCTGTGTTGTCCTAGTGCAGCAGGCGGCCATGTTCATGATCTGTGCTTCTACTGACTGGGAAGAGCAAGGAGGCTATTTTTGCTGTGGTATTGATGACTGCAGATACGTCTGTGAGGGAGGTACATGGAATGCTTCTGTGACAACCCCTATCCTACTCCCTTGACCCCCCACCCCAAAACAGTAACAGCTTAGACAGGAAGCCACAGAAGAGAACTCTGAAAGTATAACAAAGGGAACTCCTTAAAAATGTGATAGGGATGCTGAGGTATAGTTCTCCACAATTAATGGCCTCTAGCAGAGATGTGGGAGGGGAAGGACTCAGTTCTATTTAAGGGTAGGCCACTGAGAGTTTGACCATGCTCCAGTGAGTATATATGGATAACACAAAGTAGACTTTTTTCCCTATTTTTATTTTTTTACTTCTTTTCTGGGGGGAATTTATAAAGGGGGGCAGACATGGAAGGACAGGGAAGGGATTGTGATGGGGTACACGATATGAAATTCCCACATTAACAGCAGACTATGAAGACAGCAAGAGAAAAGTCATCTTTAGTTGGGAAAGGCAAGAGAGGATTCCCAAGAGCTAAGGTAAAGCTTTTTGAAGTAACAAATCAGTCAGGAATACATACATTAATAAAAAAGAAAAATCCTTAAGACTCTTAAACCAGCAGCATGCACATATGAGGCTCAGCAAGCCTTAGAGAAATTCAAGGAGCTTTATTAAGGTATAAGGACAATTCACCAAAGAGGAAATATTATCAGCTTTGTTCACATGTCAACTGGACACTTTGGTATTTTTATCAAGTTGCAGCATAAATATCAAGGAGTTACATTCTAACAAATAATTATTTGCTTAGATTGCTCTTGTTGTTCTGAGACAAGGTCTTAAGGTGCTACCCAGGCTATGCTCACTACCTAGGCTCAAGTGGTCCTCACCCCTCAGCTGCACAGGAGCTAGGGCTAAAGGGAAATACCATAGTGCCTGCTTAGGCTCTCATTGATTTTAATACATATGGAAGGGTAGTTGGTCTATCTTTCACTGTTTAAGACTAAAATGAATTGAAGTTCATTTTAGAGATTTATAGTCATGTCAATTTAAAATGAATTCACCTTTCTCTTTTTATTCAATGAAACTGATGCTTAGAATGTCAGAAAATGAAGTGCACATTTTAATGAACAAAATCATGCTTTTTTATAGAATAATTCAACTCTCTAAAAATATCTATTCATTTTTATTATTATTACTCTGTGTGTGCGCATATGTAGTGTGAGGTGAGTGCAGGTCAAAGGACAGCCCCATGGAATGTGCTCTCTCTCTCCACCTTCACTCGGGTTCCAAGAACTGAATGCAGGTCATGGTTCTCAGCAGCTCAGCGGCTGTTATTGCCCAGGACTCTCCCTGAATGTCCTCTCAGCGCTGCTGTGTCTTCTGCCCAGCACCTCAGGGCTCCGCAGCCGACACTTTCACTTCTTTCTAGTCTCTAGACAGTCTATCTTCTTCACCATGATTATGTTTCTCTCTGCATATTATTACTTCCATTTTCTACACCTTCCTTAGGGTATATATTTTGTGATCACTAGAATGTCATGTTGTTAAGTCCAGCATGGTACCATATGCTTTTAAACCAGGCACTTTGAGGGCAAAGGCAGGAGGATTTCTTTGAGAGTGAGACCAACCTGGTCTATGTAGGAGCTCCAGGCCAGCCAGGACCTAGGGAGACCCTGTCTCAAACAAACAAACAAGCAGGCAAACAAAAAGAATGCCATTGCAGGAGTTCTTCTGGGTAGAGAATCTTGTTTGTTCACGACTGTACCCAGCAGCAAGCACAGGACCTGATACAAAGTAACAAAGCAAGTCTAGTAGCCAAGGCAGTAAATAAAGTAGGTGTACAATAGAGGTTGGATGAGATCCATTAGCTTTTAACTATAGCAAATTATCATGCTTCCAAAGATCTGAAATTCTGTTTTCCTCTTTTTTTTTTTTTTTTTTTTTTTTTTTAGTATAGTTTGGCTTTTTTTTTTTTCTCTTTTGGTTTTTCGAGCCAGGGTTTCTCCGTGTAACAGTAAGGACTGTCCTGGACTCACTCTGTAGACCAGGCTGGCCTGGACCTCTCAGAGACCCGCCTACCTCTGCCTCCCGAGTGCTGGGATTAAAGGTGTGCGCCAACATGCCTGGCTGTTATAGTTTGACTTTTAATATTCACAAATTCAGGGTGGAGAGATGGACTTAATACTGACTGCTCTTCCAGAGGACCCAGGTTCAATTCCCAGCAGCCACATGGCAGCTCACAACTGTCTGCAACTCCTGCTCCAGGGGATCTGAGGCCCTCACACATTCAGGCAAAACATCAATGAACATTAAATAAAAATAAATAAGTCATTAAAAATTCTTTTAAAAATATATTCAAGAATTCATGTTATGACTTAGTAACCAAGTTTCTGAAAATTTACTAAATTCTTATCTCACCATAACTTACTGAATAAGACTAAATTCACTTCTTAAAATTTGGCTCTAGACAGGCAGGATAATTATTTTTCTTCTATGAGGTCCTGTACTTTCCATTCCCAGAATTCCTGACTCCAGCACAGTTCTCCATGAGTGAAGCATCTTTCCTCTTTTCTTTCTTCTGTCTCTTTTCGATGTGGCCAGAACCCAAGTGTACTCTTTCTGGTACTGTGAACTGACTTCCTTGCTCTCTCTCTAAAGCTCCTCCTCTTGTCATATGGCTGCCCACTACAACATGGCTGGCCCTCTATGCCAGCTAACTTATAAGCACGGCTTTCGTTTCCTTTCTGTTCTCCTTGGACAGTTGCTGAGATTACAGCTTACCTGGCCCACAGTGGTTTTCTCTTAAACTCTAATAAATTGTCCTTAAGCTTAAAAAACAAAACAAACAGCCTTAACTCCTATGTGCTGTACTTTTTAACTTGGTGGTTTTTTTTTTTTTGCATAGCTTTAATTCTTTCCTTTAAGTAATCCCCTGAATGATAATTAACCAGATTTTTAAGAGTAAAATGTTTGAGTTAAACAACTGTTTAAATATTTATTTTTTTAGTGTGTGCATGTGTTTGGCACATATGGAGGTCAGAGGACAAGTTGGAAGTTATTAATTTCTCTTTTGGTTTTTTTTGGAGGGTTGGTTTTTTTGTTTTTATTTGTTTTGGTTAGGGTTAGGTGTAGCTGTGGCTGTCCTGGACTCACTTTGTAGATCAGGCTGTCCCTGAACTCACAGAGATCCACCTGCCTCTGCCTCCCAAGTGTTGGGATTAAAGGCGTGCACTACCACATTCGGTGTGCGGATCTCTCTCCTATGTGGATCTCAGGGATCAAACTCAGATCATTGTGCTTAGTGTCATGTGACATTACCCATTAGTCATTTTGCCTACCCCAAGAATTTTAGCTAAACATTTCACAAATATCAGTTACATGGTTACCAGGCACTACAGAATGGTGTGTTTTGGAACTTAATAGGCTGTAGTATTAAAAAATCTCATGGTGTTTGTTAGGGAGGGGAGAGAATGATTAGTCAGTATATGGAAAGGAATTAGATACAGACTTTAAAAACCAGGCTAGTATGAAACTCAGAGATCCACCTGCCTCTGCCTCCAGACGTACACAGGCTAATGTCTCCAACATTATCCCCACCCACCTTACATGAGACTGGCAAAGCCCGAGCTTACATCTCTGCAGCTCCAAGCCCATGCTTTGCCCACATTCCAATTGCTCTCCACTGGGGCAGTCTTGCTTTCAAGTCCTCAGGGGACACTTGCCAAGGTCTAAAGACTTTTGGTTGGTGTTGGTGGAGAGGATGCTGCTGGAACAGCAGGGAGACAGGCCAGCCCTGCTGCTGAATATCTCACAGTGCACAGGACAGTGATCCTTGCCAGACTATAAACAATGTGAAAGTAAGAAAGTCTACATTGCAGGGTCTTTAGACAAGTTAGTCTTCATTTGGCCTTTAAAAATATTAACATAGACAGAATAATAGTAAGTCCAGTCCTGAAAATGTCACCTGGAAGGAAAATCAAGCTGTGATCAGTGTTAAATATTGTACTGAGATCTGAACCTGCAGTTTTCAGATTATATAGTACAAGGGTGATTTTCAAGATATCAAGCCTAAGCCCAACTATCTTTAAATTTATCCCATTACCTATTTAGAAACATAACAAAAATAAACCACTGGGCCACGAAATACCTATGCTCTCCTCCCCCCCTCTGCCTCACTGATGCAAGGCTCTCCTTTACAGGTGTATTCTCAGCTACCTGTTCCCTAAGTTCCTCAAGATGGACCCTGAGGGCTGGGGAGACGGCTCAGTGGGCACAGTGCTCATATCATAAGCAGGAGGATCAGATTTCCGTACCCAGAACCCAAGTAAAAGCTGGGTGTGGCAATGTACATGTGCAATGTTGGTGTTCCTACTGCAAGATGAAGGATCTGGGGAAGCTCAAGGACCAGTTTGCCCAGCATATATGGCAGCAAACAACAAAGAGATCCTGTCATTGGGGACATCTACATATAGTCACCATGGCATGCCTATGCCCACATTCACATATACAACATGGACTTACATATACATGTACATCATACTCACAAAATTTTTTAAAAGATGAGGTCCTGGGCCTCTTTTTGTGAACTCAAAATCTCCCCTACCTTTTATGCTTTAATTACCAACTTTGAATCACATACAAATCTACATCTCAATCTCCTATTTCTATATTAAAATCAAAATCTTACTTTCCCATTGCCTGCTATGTCTTAAAAGACAAAATTTCTCAAAGTCAACCCCCTTGCTTTCTCTTTCAAGTTAGGTTGCTTTTTTGTTGAGATCACATCCTGTATTGCAGATGCAAACAACAAAAACACAAGAAAAAACCAAACATAAACAGTCAGTCATCCTTTATGATTCATTTGCTCTTAGCCCCACAATCAATACCTCCTTTATTCTTGTAAGTCTAGGGTAAAGGTCAGTTGGTGGAATGCCTAACACTCACAAAGCTCTGGCCTCTGTCCCCAGAACCTAAAAATCAGATCAGTACTACACATATACAGTCCCAGCTGGAAGCAGGGGACGACAAGTCCAAGGCCATCCTCAACTACACAGCTAGTTCTAGGCCAGCCTGGACACAGGACATCCTGTCTCAAGAGCTCCAAAAGTTTGAATTCTGGATGTCACCTAAACACTGGGGAGTCTTTCAGTGATTGCCTCTTATCTAATAAAATGACTGGTTTCTTTTGTTTTTTCTTTGAAATAAGAATCCCACCATATTGCCCAGGTGGTCTTGAACTTGGGTGTTCAGGTAGTCCTCCCACCTTAGCCTCTCAAGCTGCTTAGAGTTGTAGGTGTTACAACTAACAGTGCCTATCTTATGAGATGCTGGAGAGGCTAAATGAGGTAACATATGGAAACTGTCCAGCATAAACTTAAATATTAGTAATTAATTTTAGTTTTGATAGCAGCTAACAGTATTGTCAAAAATTGTCCTTTGATAATGCAATTGGGAAAAAAGGTCAAGAAAACTTAAAAACACAGAGAAAGGCAGATCCCTGGAGTTTGCTGGCCACCCAGCCCAGATGACTCTATGAGCTCCAGGTTCAGTCAGCGGCCGTATTTCAAAAGACAGGAAGTGGTTGAGGAAGACACTCAAAGTCCACCTCTGGTCTTGGCATGCTGTACATACACTGTCACAAATATGTGTCCGATTGTGTGCACTCACACCACAAACACACCTCACAAGCAACAAAAGACACATAGTGAATTAAGAACTCCAGGACAGCATGAACCCCGCAAATTGACTGTACTGGGGGCTATGAAAGTCTATTACAGTTGATTGGTGCGGTGGCTGCACAGATGGAAGGGGCATGGCAGAAGGAAGGCCACGCCCTTTGGTCCTTGGCCTTCCCTCCTGCAGCGTGTGGCTAACAGGAGCCCTGCTGCTTCCTTCCCTGTCATGGGAACCAGGGTTTCTAAGTTTTCATTGTGTCCCAGGACTGGCCCTACAGCTGGGACCACTGAGGCACCCATCTCCACCCCAGCTGGCCACAGCCACAATGGGACTGTGCTGACTGCTGAGGCCTGCAGCTTCAAGGACCAGGAAGCCAGCAGCTGTCAGCTCTCAGGTGTGATTCTCATGGACTTGCCCTCTGGACACAGGACACTGACTGACAGTCATCAATGCACCTCTGAAGCTGTGAGCCCCAGTGAGCTCTTCCTTCTCTTAGGAAGTCTAAGTCAGGGTTTCTCACCACACCAGTAGGAAGTAACAAAGATGGATAACTGAACAGTAACAGCAGTGTCTTGTTCCCTTCCCAAATAAAAACTGAAAAGCAGATGCACAGCTTGTACTTGCCTTGTTCTTTTCATCTTGAATAACTTCTAGCAACTGGTTTATGTGCCCATTGTCAATGCATCTCTGGCCTGCAAGCTGAAAGAGGCCAAAATCTTCTTCTTTAAAATCATGCTCTTCTAGGATTTGCTGTAAACAAACAGAAATATTTATAGATGCAAATACAAACGCAATATAAATAACTTCCTAATACATTCTAGAGAAAGTGCACAAGATTTATAAATGAAAGTTAGAATTATCCTAGTAATATTTTAATGACTGGCTTTATTCATTTTGGCTTTTGAGACAGGCTCTCATGATGAAGCTTAGGCTGACCTAGAAAAGTTCAGATCCTCTTACCTGAGCCTGTGACTGTTGCTGATAAGCATGAATCAGTGTGAATGATTTTGAACCTACCGCACCAGAGAAACTTATGAAAACAATCATAGCTTTAAAAAAAACAATCATAGCTTTAAAATGAAAGGCTATTGGGGTTAGAGAAATGGTAGGTAAGAGCAAATACTGCTCTTGCAGAGGACCTGAGTTCAAATCCCAACAACCAGGTCAGGTAGCTTACAACCACCTCTAACTCCAGCTCCAGGTGGATCCAATGCCTCTGGCTTCCATGAGCACCTACACTCACATATGCCCTACCACACACTCAGACATAATTAAAAATAAATTTTTTTTTTTTTTTTTGGTTTTTCGAGACAGGGTTTCTCTGTGTAGCCCTGGCTGTCCTGGACTCAATTTGTAGACCAGGCTGGCCTCGAACTCGCAAAGATCCGCCTGCCTCTGCCTCCCAAGTGCTGGGATTAAAGGCGTGCGCCACCACTGCCCGGCAAATAAAATGTTTTTAAGTGCAAAAAATATTAAGATTTATTTTTACTTTATATGTATGACTGTTTTTTACCCTCATGTATACATGTGTCTGGTGCCCACATCGGCCAGAGGACCTGGGTGCTGGAAAATGAAGCCAGACCCTGTGCAAGAGCAACAAGTGCTCTTAACCACAGAGCCATCTCTCTAGTCACCATCCCTTTTGAGACAAAGTCTCTCTCTTCATGGTCCTGGCTGTCCTGGAAATCACCATGTAGATCGGGCCAGCCTCAAACTCACAGAGATCTCCCTGCCTTTGCCTCCTAAATACTGGGATTAAAGCCTATAGGGGAAAAAAAAATCCAATCTACTTTCTTATACTATTTACTTACAAGTCAAAAAAAAAAAACTAGGAATTAGATAAGACAGATAATACAAGTGACCACAAAGTAAAGATAATGTATGCCCTTCCCATATTTTTAAAGGTGTTTCCAGAGAACTACTTACACATCTTTTTATTATGCACTGAAGTTCCTCCACAGCCATTCCTAATTACTTTTCCTAGGTTTGATGCTGAAATGAAGAAATACAAAACACAGTTAATTGTGTGATACTATGTAAAGTATGTTTAATAAACCGTTTTATTCTGAATTATTAGAAAACACAACAAGCACAATGTAAAGTTTTATAGCTCTATTGCTATTACTTGAACGTTAGTGTGCTAGTCCAATAAAGCTTTTTTTTTGAGACAAGGTTTCTGTGTATCTCTGGCTGTCCTGGACTCACTTTGTAGACCAGGCTGGCCTTGAACTCACAGAGATCCGCCTGCCTCTGCCTCCCGAGTGCTGAGATTAAAGACTTGAGCCACCACACCCGGCCTTAAAAAACAAACAAACAAACAAACCCATACTGTATCGCCTAAAGAACATAATTTTGAAAGAATGACAAATGAAAAGGAAAAAAGAACCCTAGAGAGAATTCCTACAAGAACCTTTTTTAAAAGGAGAAGGTAATCTTTTCATGAAAAAAAATTCAAAACCGTGGACCTGGAATGAAAATTCTAGTCATTAGGGAATATTTTTTAATGTCCCTCTGGCAAACACACACTTAAGTCACCTAAAGAGGTTGAGGATTCTGACGCCTCCACCCCGTCCTCCACAGGCCTGCCTCCCCGCAGTTGCCAGCCCTCGGCGGTGAGATCCCCGAATTTCAGGAGGGCGAGGCCGACGGCGGTCCCGGCCCAGCAGGCGCGAACAGGACGGTCACACGCTACTGCGTCTGTGGGCTGAGCCCAGAGGAGGCCATTCCTCCCCGTCTCCCCGCGCCTGCTGGGCAGAGCGGCCAGGCTCCGGCCCGTCCAGGGGCCTAGCGGGCAAGCCGTGTGTAGCCACGGTCGGGGAGCCGAGTCCCTGCGTGTCCACCTACCCGCCCGGCCGCGCGCCGCCGCCACAGCCTCCTCCACCTCCCGCACCGCAGGCCGCGCTCCTGGCCCCGCCCCTGCGCGGGCCCCGCCCCGCCTCCGGGCCCGCTCCCTCCGGCGCTCGCCCCGCCCCCAGCCCAGTCCAGGCGCCGCATGGGGAGGAGGATCCCGCGCCGGCCAGGCCCCCGGGCTTCTGACGGCATTTCCCATGGCCGACTCGGCTGGTCCCCGCTCTTTGGGGCCAAGCGCCCTGGCTTCCGGCACCTACCGAGACGCTGCAGGTACGAACGAGAGCCTCTTCCCGGGTTTGGACCCCGAGACCTTGGTTTGGGTGCTATGCACGCGCTGGGCGCTGTCCGCGGCTGCCCCGGGCGGGGGAGAGAGGGGTCCGGGTGGCGGAGGCCCTGAGCTTCCCACCTCGTCTAGTGCCTTCGGGGGAAGAGTCCCACCGTCTTACACAGGGGTTTCAGGATCTCCCCCTGCGTGGGCTGTGCTGGGGTCCTCCAGGGAACAAGTGACCAAGACAGGTTATGTTCTGCTTCCTTGAACCTTGAATTGCTTTGGTACCGGGTCTCTGGGGTATCATACTCTCCTCTCTCTCTCTCTCTTTCTCTCTCTCAACGTTTATTTATTAATTTAGGTCACATCTCCATCACAGCCCCCTCCCTCCACCCCTCCTGGTCCCATCCTCCCACCCTCTACCTCCTCTCCCACCTATCCTAACTCCTTTGCGTGTGGAGGGCTTCCATATATCAGCCCCCCCTCATGAGGACTAAGCCTCCTCTTGTTCCACTAGAGTGAAGTGTCTGTTGATTGTAGGAAAGCTATCCTGTACTGGGATGGCTAAAATCCAGTTATAAGTGAATACATACCATGTGCATCTTTCTGGGTCAGGGTTAGCACACTCAGGATGAGCTTTTCTAGTTCCATCCACTTGGTTGCAAATTGCATGATTTCGTTGGTTCTGATGGCTGAGTAGTATTCCATTGTGTAAATATACCACAGGTTTTTTAAAATCCATTCTTCGGATTGAAGGACATCTGGGTTGTTTCCAGTTTCTAGCTATTACAAATAAAGTTGCAATGAAGATACTTGAGATGTCCTTGTGGTTTGGTAAGGAATCTTTTGGATATATGCCCAGGAGAGGTATGGTTGGGTCTTGAGGTAGAGCTATTTATTCCAAATTTTCTAAAGATATCGCCAGACTAACTTCCATAGTGGTTGTACAAGTTTGCGCTCCCACCAGACTCCTCTCTTTAGGCAAGCAAACATTTGGGAGACTGAGAAATGTTTATCCTAAAGGAACCCAGTGTAAAGTGCTTCTAAGAAACACTTGATTAAAGCAGACATAGGAGAAAGACCAGTCCCCAAAGAGATGTTAGGCAAAAAAAAAATTGGAATGTAAATCATTTACAGAAACAATGGAATTTCCTTCCTATTTACCCCTCTCCTCACTCCACCCCCCCCTTTTTTTTTACAAATGAGAGTTGGAAATGAAATGTATGAGAGAAAAGGAAAGATGTCTACAGTATGTTATGGTGCAGTACTAAGACCCAGCTACATCAATGTCTGTTTGCAGTTGACTGTTACCTCTTCAATTGTAGGCACTAGACAAGCAAATGCCCTGAAACGAGGAGACGCATCTAGAAGGTATAACCATGTGAACAGCTGCATTTTCACTTTCCTTTTATCTCATATTAATTGAATCAGATTTTTGGGTTTTGATGTTTCTTCTGGTCTTGGGATCTGGGAATTGAACTTAGGGCTTGCAACATGCCAAGCCAGTGCTGCATCCACTGAGCTGCACTCCCTGCACAGGCAGTTTAAAAACAGTAATG
Source organism: Lophiomys imhausi (assembly GCA_907164525.1). NCBI lineage: Eukaryota > Metazoa > Chordata > Mammalia > Rodentia > Muridae > Lophiomys > Lophiomys imhausi. The sequence continues at coordinate 530,710 of CAJQZJ010033983.1, read as the reverse complement.
GATGCCTTTTTCGAAGAAAATACTTATGAGAAGACATAGGAAGCGTTACCAATTCTCGCCGAAGACTGTTATATCCTCCAGCTTTAAGAAAATCAAACTGGCCCACCATGGTGAGCCCTTTAGTCCTAGCACTAGGGAGGCAGAAGCAGGTGGATCCCTGAGTTCAAGGTCAGCCTGGTCTACAGAATGAGTTCCAGGACAGCCAGGGCTACACAGAGAACCCCTGTCTCAAAAACAAATAAACAAAACAAAACCACCAAACTGGAGTCTCCAACTGTTGAAAACGGTTGTGAACACCTGTCATTCCTGGATTAACCAAGATTCCTTTCCCTTCTGGTACACTCTTAAGTGTTGTATGTGCCTGACTCACTTAAGTGGGTTTCTGTCTTTACCATTCCACGGGACCTATTGTCCTCTTTGTAATATTAAGTATGGATTTTAAAACAACAAACCAAAACCATCCTTTACTGTTTAGGGCTCCTAAAAAGTCAGGGTCTCTCATGTCACAGCAGATCTCTAGGGCAGGAGTCCTCTGAACAGAGTAAAAGTTTTGATTCATCACTGAAGGGCTCACTGACTCTTCTTTCAAGGTATTTTCCAAATACAAGACAGTCTGTATTTGAGTTAGGACTGTATTGTCTGTATTAGTCTGTGTTGAGTTTGTTCACGTATTGTTGAACAAATCATTTTTGCTCACTGGAACTGAGAAATAGCAGTAAAACTAACACAGGTGAATATGTAGCTAGAAACTGCAGTAAGTGCTACAAAGAAAAAGATTGGTGTTCCGAGGAGGAAGAGGCAGGCGTCATTCACCACTGTCTTACTTAGGTTGCCATCGCTGTGACGAAACACCATGACCAAAAGCAACTTGGGAAGGAAAGGGATTGTTTGGCTTCCACATCGCTGTTCATCACTGAAGGAAGTCAGGACAGGAACCCTGAGGCAGGAGCTGATGAAGAGGCCATGGAGGGCGCTGCTTACTGGCTTGCTCAACATGACCTGCTCAGTCTGCTTTTTTTTTTTTTTTTAATATAGTGTCCAGGACCACCAGCCCAGGGATGACATCACCCACAATGGTCTGGGCCCCACAGGCTTGCCTGCAGCTTGCACTTTGTGGAGGCATTTTCTTAGCTTGTGTCAAGTTGACATAAAATTGGCAGAACAAGCAATTGATTGTCATCATTTGTGACAGAGGAACAACACTGAGACAGAGAAAGAACACAGTAAGCAACTGTAGATGACTGTCAGTTAGGAAGAGAATGGCTCAGGTCAGTGTGGTTGATAATTTGAGCCAGCAGGTTGTATGTTAATCGTAGTTCATGGCATGGCTTTTATTGATGGGCGCAAGAGTGATCTTTATGGAGTTTGTGATTATAGTTCAGTGGTTGAGTGCTTGCTTAGCAGATACAAGGCCCTGAGTTCTATCCCCAGTACTTGAAAATAACAAATGATCTTGATGAAGTGGTGGGATTAAAAATAGGTATTTAGTTGCAAAGTTCTCATTCCAATGTATGTATATTGGAAAATGACTTGTTGGCAAAACTACCAGACTTCCAAGTTACTGGGGTGGGAGGGCACACGTATTGCTTTAGGCAAAGAACTAGAGTCTAAAATCTCAAAAGTTAATGAAGGTAGGAAGAACCCATGAGAATGTTTCTAGGTCCCAGATGTGAGGGGGAAGGGTAAGACCCATTGACTAGCAGAGGTAGTTCTAGTAGATACCAACAAAAAAAGAGCAAGGTAAGTCACCACAACCTTATATCTTTAGCATGACAGCAACAATTCTCTACTGCTCTCCTATTCAACTTGCTTACCCTCTAGCAGGACCTGTCTTACAATCTCGAATGTTCTTTCCGTGGGGCTGCCTACTTAGATAGCCTCAATTTTGTGTTCCATGCATATGGGCCACAAAGGGCCCACTAGTGACTACATTCAGACTTCCTGAGCTGCATATCACATATCAATATAGTTATTTAGTAAGACTTTGTAATAAAGGTAAGTTAATGCTAGATTTTTTCCCCCAGATATAACTATTCTGTTGAGCCCGAACTCTTGACAGAGATTTCTGTGTGTAAGAAAAACAAAAGTCATCTTTTTTCTCTCTTCAGTCTGTTGATTCCCATGCCAGAGAGAAAAAAAAAAAAAGCCTCTTTTAAAATACAGTTCTTACTGTGTAGTAAGAACTTGAGTTTGCCTTGAACTCTGTCTGAGTCTCCCCCCCCTCCCAAGTGCTGTGATGGCCAATAGGCAATCACCACCATGTCCTGCCCAGCCCTCCTCTTCTGTGGGAGTCTAAGTGCCGTGTGCTCTGAGCCTGGAAGTCTTCATGGCCAGCTTCCATATACACACTGGAATGAATGGTTTGCTTGCTTGGGGAAGGTGTTGGATCAGAAGTGGCAGGGTTAAAAACTATAAATTTTATTGGCAGAATAATACGTTAGGCTAGTGGTGGGTTTTAAAGCACAGAGTGTTGGAGGTCTTTCATTGGATTAACTTTCTCATTAAAATTTCAGGCAAGCAGAGCTAGAAGCTGCTTTGCAAAGGAAGGCAGAGTTTGAAAGGAAAGCTCTGCTCATCGTGGAGCAACTTTTAGAAGAGAACATCACAGAAGAATTCTTGAAAGAATGTGTATGTATTAAGTTGACAAATTACCAGATTTAAAATATAACATGTATATTTAAAGATTTATTTGTGTGGACGAGTTTGTACTGGCTTGTTTTGTGTGTCAACTTGACCCAAGCTGGAGTCATCAGAGAGGAAAAACCTCAGCTGAAGAAACGCCTCCATGAGATCCGGCTGTGAGGCGTCTTCTCAATTAGTGATCAATGGGGGAGAGCCCAGCCCAGTGTGGGTGGTGCCTGCTGGTCCTGGGATCTATAAGAAAGCAGGCTGAGCAAGCCATGGGGAGCAATCCAGTAAGCAGCACTCCTCCATGGCCTCTGCATCAGCTCCTGCCTCCAGATTCTTGCCCTGTTTGAATTTCTGTCCTGACTTTCTTTGGTGATAAGCAGCAATGTGGAAGTGTAAAGAGAATAAACCCTCATCTTCCCAATTTGCTTTTTGGTCATGGTGTTTCATCACAGCAATAAAAACCCCAACTGAGATAAGTGTCTTGTATGTATGTAGACTATGAGTATATAGTACCCAGAGTCCAGAAGTGGGTGTTAGATCCCTTAGAATTGGTGTTACATGTAGTTGCAATGTGCCCAACATGAGTGCCAGGAGCCAAACTCAGGACCTCTGCAGGGGCAAGACGTGCTCTTAACCACTGAGCTCTCTCTCCAGCTCCATCATTTTCTTTTAATGTGTGTGTATGTATGTATGAATACATGCCACATGTGAATGATTTCCCGTGGAGTCCTCAGGAGCTGGAGTTACGAGCTGTCATGAACCACCTGACATGGACAATTGGAAGAGCCATCTCTCCCACCCCCAAATCTAACATGTTTGTCTATGCAAAATAAAACTTCTTTGTACTATTGAAATCTTTAATTTTTTCCGTAGTCCTTAGATACAGATAACATGATATATGAGAATTAATTTTTAAAGCATACAGAAGATGGCTATAATTACATACAATGTATATTTACGTTTATTTTTACTTTACTAGTGGGGGGGGGAGCACACACACGCCATGACCCACATGTGTCACAGCACACATGTGGAGGTCAGAGGACAACTTTGTGGGTTCAGTTCTGTCCTGCCATCGCGTGTCCCACAGATGGCAGCACAGCAGGCACTGCCACCTCGTCAGCCCGAAGTTTTCAAAGGAACATAATGTTACTGTATGTCAGGTACTTCGGGTGCGCCTCTGATTCTGACCGTCTGTTGGGAAATGCCCTTTCATTTCTCCACAGGGGATGTTCATCACGCCAGCCCACTACAGCGACGTTGTGGAGGAACGGTCCATCATCAAACTCTGCGGCTATCCCTTATGTCAGAAGAAGCTAGGGGTTGTAAGTACTTTTCCTTACAGTGTATTTATTAATTTTTACAAAACACATTATAGAATAAGAAGTAAAGCCTGAGGTCATGAACTAATAAGAACTTGGGTTGGCCAAAAGTATTAACTGTAGATGACCTTATTGTACCTGGCATGAAGCTTCTGTTCCTTACTTAAATGCTTTTGTAAATTATACTTTATTTTTCTTTAGATACCGAAGCAGAAATATAAAATTTCTACTAAAACCAATAAAGTCTATGATATTACTGAAAGAAAGGTAAGTTCAAAGCTTTTAATGTGGCAGTTAATTTTTAAATGATGCTAAATAGAATTGAATTTTTACTTTAAAATTCATCTGTTAGAAATTAACTATATTAACAGGTTGTTTCTAGTGTAAGCTAAGGTAGGGATAAAGTTTCTTGCTTGGGCTTTAATGAGACTTGAAGCTAGGCCTGGTGGAGGCACAAGAGTCAGGAGTTCAAAGTCAGTCTCAGCTATACAGCAAGTTTGAGGCTTCTTGGGGCTACCTCTCCCCGTAAAAAGATGTGAGCATTAAAAACATGAAGAGTGCCTCTTGGTTTAAATACAGGAAGGAAACCACGGTAGGACGGAAGAGCCAGGAGCAGACTGATCACGTATGTGAACCTTGACACATACACGACAACAGGAGTATCAGAGGTGGGGGCAGGATGGGCTCTCAGTAGCTGGAGGCGGCACGGTCAGTTATCTAGATGGACATGAGAGCTGACCCATCCCAGCCAAAGCAGCGGATAAAGGCTGACGTGTGCAGACCTCCCTCACAGTTGTATGGGTGTATGTAAACTTGGGCAGAAAATTAGACCATATATGAAAACCTAATAAACTTTTCTATATTAAAATTTAGAACTTTTATTCATTAGAAAATGAGAAAAAGTGTAACATTTCCTACAAGTTCATAGCTAGAACATGTAGTCTAAGAAAAAGGGAGGGAGCTAATGGAAGCTTTTATGCACTAACTGCGAATGGTATATGAATATGCTAAAACATGTTCAGTCTCTTTAGTAACCAGATAAAGCCATTCTAAACTCAGTAGGTTGGTTGTACAACTCGCAAAGGAGCTGAGGGAGTAAAGGTTGTTACAGCCATTTTGAGAACCTGTTTTGGAATGTCAGTTTTGCGCAACAAAGTGGTGAAGGCCGAAGGCCGGGATTCATTCTCAGAGCCACTTACATTCGAAGTACACCTCCAAGCCAAAAACGTCTCACATTCTTTATGACCAAGCCTTTTTATTCTTTGTTTATATGCCTTGAAGAAATTGCTGAGTCATGTGTACCAGCATATATGTGTACAAATATTCACAACTGTAAAATATGGTCTAAGCATACAGTGGACAAATAGTCTGGCTTGAAAGAGAAGGAATATGTCATAAGAACTTTGAAGACATTATGAAATGAAATAAACCAACACAGTTAATATAATATTTATAGCAGAATGGTGCTTGTCAAAGAAGGTAGGAATAAAAATTTATTGTTTCACGGGTACAGAGTTTCAGTTTTGTATGCTGAGAAGAATTCCAAACATAAACACTAAAGACAGTTGTACAGCAGTGTGAGTTAATGTCACTGAACTGTGCGCTGAGAATGGCAATGAGTGACAGGGACTGTGGCATTGCCCAAGTCCTAGCACCCAGGAAGCCAAGGCAAGAGAGCCAAGAGGTGGGAGCCAGCTGGGCTATACAGCACAACTCTGTCAAAAAGGGGGGGGGGGAGAGTACATGTTACACGTTTTTTGTTTTTTGTTTTTTTTTTTTATTTTACACATATTTTAAACCGTGAGCCCGAGAGGTGGCTCAGGAGTTTAACTGCCATGTGCTTACGACTTCAGCACTGGGCTTGGGGACTGGCAGAGCCTGTGGCTTCCTAGCCAGTCAGCAAAGCCAAGAGTGGCAAGCTCAGAAATCAGGTGGGTGATGAGTGACTGAGGAGCACACCCACTGCCACCTCGAGCCTGGGGGGCGAGTGCACACCTGCCTGCACTTGCAGGCCATGAACACACATGCATGTGTGCACACACATGCACACAAAACAAGAAAAATTAGTGAGTCAGGTAGATGCCTGAAGTTCTAGGACTCAAAAGGCAGAGGTAGGAGGGGTCAGAAGTTCAAAAGCATCTTCAACTATGTAGAAAATTTGAAGTAAGCTTGCACTTTATGAAGCCCTGTCACAAAAAAACAAAAAGGACCAATGAGGTGACTCAGTGAGTGTAAGGGTGCTCACTATAAGTGGAAAAGAGAGAACTGACTTCCACAAGTTGTCCTGATCTCTATATGCATGTGTAGTACGTGCATGTTCATGTGCACACATGGGTGAGCGTGCACACTAATTTAAACAAAGAGTAAAACTATTAAATAAGTCCTTTATAAATGTTAATATGAAGGTGGCTGTGGTGGCTCATCCTGAAATCCCAGCACTTGCAGCTAAGGCAGTAAGAGTGCCACAAATTCAAATTCACCCTGAGCTACACAATGAGTTTTGGGCTAGCCTGGGATATAAAGTTGATATCCCATATATATATATATATATATATATATATATATATATATATATATATAGAGAGAGAGAGAGAGAGAGAGAAAGTTTATAACATTTAATGCTACCAAAAAAAAAAACCCAAACAGTTCAATTGTGCATAAAGGAAGAATAACATATACTAACAACATGGAACACATTTGCTTTCTGGGGCAAAGGGGATGAAACCTAGGTTCTTGTAGGTTCAAGACAAGTGATCTGCCCCTTGTTGTGTCCCAGCTCCAGAATGCAGCGCTGCAAAGTGAAAGGGTAAAATACATGACAATCTAGATGAATCTTAAAATGTGATTTTGAACAAGAAGGAAATGAGGCATGAACACATAACCATACCCCATTTAGATAAAGCTCTAACGTGGCAGAGTGGCATGTTTACAGGGATATGCGGATAGGTGCTAGATAGGGATGAGCAGGTAGGTCGTGACCAAAAGGAATAGTGAAGACAGTCTCTGACAGTGTGTACCCCTGGGGGACACAGAACTGATGCAGTTGGCAGGGGCACAGAAGCCATCAGGGGCACCGCGCTCTACTCCTACCGGTGTGTGGTAGGAGCCCTGGGATTTTGGGGAGTTTTGTTTGTTTGTTTGGTTGGTTTTGGTTTTTCGAGACAGAGTTTCTCTGTGTAACAGCCCTGTCTGTCCTGGACTCTCTTTGTTGACTAGGCTGGCCTTAAACTCAGAGATCCACCTGTTGCCTCCTGAGTGCTGGGATTAAAGGCATGCCCCACCATCACCCAGCTTGGAGTTTTGTTTTATTCTTTGATCTGCACATTCATTCATGTTCTGTACATGTTGGTTATGTTTCAAAGTAGAAAAATACTAAACTAATTTAAAATTTTTCTTTTCAGTCTTTCTGCAGCAATTTTTGTTACAGAGCATCTAAATTTTTTGAAACACAGATTCCCAAAACTCCAGTCTGGGTTCGAGAGGAAGAGAGGTAATTAAATCTTTATCTTGTTTATTCTGATGGTAAATCTGTTTTTGACACAGGCTGAGAGCGGGCATAGTTTTCTGTAGACTGTAGCCATTTTACACACCTTAGCTGTGGGGAAATAGTTTATCTTAAGCATAGTTATTAGGGTTTTTAATTGGGAAATCGTACATGCAAATGTTTTTTCTAGAATGCAATTTTAATAACAAAACTGAAACTTTTCATTCTGGCTCCTACTTTGCTAAGAGCATCTGTGAATCCTGCTAATGAAACCATCCTGAATTAAAATATTAACTTTTTCAGAATACTAGCTCTTGGGACTCTGCCTGAACTCACTTTGCTGCTATGGTAACAGGCTTTATTACAACAACTGCAGTACCCTGAGTTTAAAGAAAGCCAATAACAAAGTATCTTTTTGCTAAAATATTTGTGGTCATCACAGGGCTTTTGCCTCAGGAAATAATTAAACACTTGCAGTATTGTACTGACAGAGTTTGAAGAAATTTATTAATATTGTAAGTATGAGAGTGTAGCAGAAGCGACAGTTAAACTAAGTTGTGTAGAAACTCCAGACAAAGGCTTACTGAGATGAGTGTCTTCCTGAATGCTTGTGTGTTTGAGGAGAAGGCACAGCCCTGTTGCTTGTGGTCAGACAGTGAAGGAGGGTTGCTAAGTGAGTGCAGTGACTTAGGTATGAAGAGATGCAGTTGACCCAAAACAAACAGGCAAAACCTTGAAGCTGTGCTTGGAGGTCGGAGGACACCACTCTGAGTGTCGCCAGCTTGCTGGCTGCCATGATCGAGTTCACGGCACATTCCTTTGTTTATCCTTGGACTGCAAAACCTACCTACCAACCTTTGCCCTTAAACTGTACATAACAGCTAAATTGATCCTTTCATCACTAGCTGTGAGCTTTCTCGTTTAGAGGAATAAAAACAGCATTGTGAAGGTAAATGGGGACTCATACTTTTTATCTTGTCACTCTGCCATGTGCTTTTCTGTTTCTCCCCCCAAAACTGCGGTCATTGAGATGGTCCCAACATCAGCAGCACATTCCACACACACTAAATAGCACACTTGGCTGAAGTCATCTTTGTCCTTTATATACAAAGACATCTCAAAAAAAAATCATCTCTGCCTGTTAGATTCAACCCTCTATAGCATTCTTTTCTTTTTAAAGGTTTATTTATGTATTTTTCATAGATGAGAGCTCTATCTGCATGTACCCCTTTATACTGGAAGAGGGCACCAGATTCCAATATAGTTGTGAGCCACCATGTGGTTGCTGGGAATTGAACTCAGGACCTCTGGAAGAGCAGCCAGTCCTCTTAACTGCTGAGCCATCTCTCCAGCCCATATAGATAGATAGATAGACAGACAGACAGATAGATATAGATATAGATATAGCATTCTTAGGTCTATTTCAAAACCATTTACCAAACCAGACATGATTGTACATGCCTGTAATCCCCAAACTCGAGAGGAGGCAGAGTGACCCAGAGACTTTGTCTATATAGTAAACTCAAGGCCATCCTGGTCTACGTGAGACCCTGTCTTAAAGAGGGAAGAAGGCAAGGCAGGCATTTCCCAAACAAGCTTAGCTGACCTTCTGCAGTCTCGCCCCTGTTCAGAACTCGAAGTCTTCATCTGTGTCACTTTATGTTTGCACTCATTGAGCTTCATCTTACTGATGTACCCTTTCTTACGTTTAGGTGGAAGAAAAAAGATGAAAATAGCCTTTTAGTCCTGTATTCTAGACAAATGCCCTTAATTTACAGAGTATGTAATATTCACTTAGTACCTGGCAAGAAACATGCAGGCATGTGCATATTCATGTTATTATATATGTACTTGGCAAGACATATGCAGGCATGTGCATATTCATGTTATTATATA
>CAJQZJ010033983.1:502260-516719 GCA_907164525.1 Lophiomys imhausi | reverse complement strand
ACACACACACACACACACACACACACACACACACACACACACACACACACACACACACACACACGAATTCCCACCACCCAGGTCCATCTGCACCAAAGCTTGTGCCTTCAGTGTTCCTTTGGCCCTAATCACAACTATACCCACTTGTTTATTAGTGTGTAATACATGCAGGTTTTTCTGCTTGCTTTGAACACTTTACTGCTTACTCTGGGAGGAGGTGCCTGAAGAATCTGGTCAGTTTCAGGGACTTTCTGGCTGTTTTGAGCTGTTGACCCTCTGGTTTGAGGAGCTTCCCTGTGGGATGGAATGTCTCTCTCAGAGGAAATGGCTTCACTACCTTTGCTGATCCTCCTGCCTCCACCTCCTGAGTGTTAGGCTTGTGGGCATGTACCAGCACACTGGTTGCTGTGGCACTGGAGATTGAGTAGGTTAGGGAAGCTCTGCCAGCTGAACACGTCCCCAGTCCTACACTGGCCATTCCAAGACCTCTTCCCTTTCAGTGCTCAGGGTGGTCAAATGTGATTTCTGACAGTGCATAACCAAATTGTTCATAGACTTAAGTTTAACTTACTTGATTCATACAGGGGCTGGAGAGGTGGCTCAGTGTATCCCACAGTGGATACAGGTTCAGTTCCCAACAACTCCCATGACCCCAGCTCTAACTCCTCGTACATCCCCTTCTGACTTCTCAGACACTGCACACAGGGGCACAAATATGCTTGCAGGCAAAACGCACTTTTTAAAAACCAGGAATGGGGCACCTTTAATCCAGCATTGGGTCTTCATGAGTTCAAGGCCTTCAGGAAAAAAAAAAAAAAAAGCCATAGTACAACATAATTGTTGTCTCAGAAGTTAGGTTGACCAGGCAAGAATTGCAACATCGTCTCTGCCCTGAAGAAGCTGGTGGATCAGTTAAGAGCCCAACTTAAACATATGTGAAATAAAACATTTAGATAATACTTCTGACAATAAACAAAGTAACTTGATAACTATATTAATTGGACCTGACAGTGACTGGAATTTAGAGAAGAGAAATATTTATTTGCCTTTGCCCACATTGGTCAAGGGAAGCTGTGCTGGGTGCATGGAATTTGAAGTTAGTTCTGAAAATGAGTAAATTTTAAGTAAAAAAAAGTACCAAATGCAAATTTTTGTGCATGTATTTATAGTACTGTGTTCTTTCATATGAGTTACTCCTTCAATTACTTTTCCTGTGCACACAGTCACAGTAAATGCTTGAATATGTTTGATGTGTCAGTTGTCTTCAGTTTCCTCTTTCTGTGTTTTTGTTCCAGGCCTCCTGATTTTCAGCTGCTGAAGAAAGGACAAAGGTTCGTTCACATCAGTTCACTGACCTGCGTGAGCCAGGTGCTGGCTGTGCTGTCGTGCTACAGAGAAGCGTGTGACATGTTCAGGGTTTTCTTTTGTGAGGGAAAGATGATTTGTTTAATTTGTCTGATTTATTATACAGCTGTCCCTCTGGGGAAGTCTAATTGAACCTGTTGAAGTGGATAACACAAACACAGCCGCCATTTCCGATTCTGCTCCTTTGTTAGTGAGGTTATACCCATTATATTTGCAGAAAGGGGTTTATGGTCTTATTTCATAGGATTTTAAGATATTAATGTGTTAATTATTTGAAAAAATGTCTAAAGTATTAATTTAAAGTGCAGGTTGTGGGTGTTTTGTTTTGAGATTTTCCTACTCCCTCATTGCTCTTCACAGGGTTGTTTGCTCAGCTACAACCATCTCTCAGAACGGACCCTTTAGGCTCTCAGATTAAATGTCCCTGGTTCCTGATCACTGCCTCAGTCACAGGGTGTTCAGCACAAACAAGAGATACCTGTTTGTTGATGGACACCTTTATGGTTTTAACCTCGTGTAAAATGTAATTGTCTTAAAACCTCAAGAGAAAGAATGAGATATAAAAACTATGAAAGTTTCTTTCTAACTAACTTATTTTTGGATTTCTTTCTCTTTCTTATAAGTGTTGCCTGTATATATGTCCATGGACCATATGCTTGCCTGGCCCAAGGAGGCCATAAGATGGCATTGGATCCCCTGGAACTGGAGTTAGGGACAGCTGTGAGCCACCTGGGTGCTGGGAACTAAGCCCAGGTCTTCTGGAAGACCTGGTATTAACCACTGAGGCGTCTTCCCAGCCTGTATTCTGGTTTCTTAATGTTGAATGTTCTTTTCTTCTTATCCAAAAGTCACTTTGCCTGGTGATGTAGGTTGGATTCTAGCTAAAAAGCTGTGTGGTCCTGGAAATGCTGACATTTTGATCTTCTCTGTAGCCCTGCAAGGACCTTGCTTTCAGCTCTTTGCCCTTAGCTCTTGTCTTCACATTTGCCCACACTGTGCTTCTGGACCCAGACACACCCTCATCCAGTGTCAAAGCTCCGACTTGTGTTTGAGAGCAGCTTGTTTGTGTGAGCGAAACCTGGAGTGGCTCCTGTTTTGCCTTCGCTCCTTCAGAGTTCTTAATCTTACTTAAATTGAATCTGAAAATCAAAAGTTACAATCAGGGGACAGCTGTTATCTTCGTGTTTGCATGTGTGAGTTTTGAGATTTAAATCTTTCACTGAATAATGTTGATGTCTCCACTCTATCTTCTGTTAAGATTTTTGTATTTTTTTGTTACATGGAATTTTCTGTTTAATGGCCAACCAGAGCTAGAAAACATTAAACTTTTTTTAAGCAAAAATCAAAATCTGACATCAAAGTGTCACTGTGTTTGCTTGCTATGCTGCTTTAAGAATTGTAATATGTTAGGAACAGGCAAAGAAATGCAGGAAAAGAACTCCACCAAGCATGTACTAGATGTGGAAAAGTTAAAGCCTTCTGAAACTTAAGGGTGAGAGAGTGCAAGTGAGACCATGTCTAAAGAACAGAAATTTTTACCTTGGAAGTTTCCAGGATGTAACTGTGGCATGCTTTTGTATTTTTTCTTCCCACTGTAATTTTTTGGTTGTCTTTCCTTGTACAGTGGCTGTTCTGGAGAAGTAGTACAGTTCTTCCCTGAACCCATCACAGCAGCAGATATCGACGGTTCTGGTGCCTTTCCAGTGCGGCATGAACCTACTTCTTCCAGCGCTTGGAGTGATCACACCAGTGATGATGAGCAGGGCTTTGTCTCTTCTCTTCTACCAAGGAACAAACCAAAGGCAGCAGATACAAGAGCACAGCCACACACAAAAAGCAGCCTAGTGAGAAAGAAAGCTAGTCAGAAAGTGAACTCCAAGCACACAGAACAGACAGTTGGAGAGGTCACTGAGCAGTTGGGTAATTGCAGATTAGATAGTCAGGAGAAAGTGTCTGCTTGTAAACTTCCTTTAAAGAAAGAAAATACTCAGAGTTCTTCACCTGGTCCTTTGTGTGAAAGATTAAACACTTCAGCAGTTTCTGAAAGCAGACACAGTGTGTCAGGAGTTACTCTTGTAGGCATAAGCAAGAAGAGTGCGGAGCATTTCAGGAACAAATTTGCCAAATCTAACCGAGGGTCTGGCTCAGCCTCTGCTTTGGTGCAGGTATATCCTGAACTTGCAAAGGCAAACTTACTTCGAGTTCTGAAGGACACTCTGACTGAATGGAAGACAGAAGAGACGCTAAAGTTTCTGTATGGTCAGGACCATGCCTCTGTGTGCCTGAAACCCTCGTCAGCCTCTGAGCCTGATGAAGAACTTGATGAAGATGACATAATTTGTGATCCAGGGAGTCGAGGTCCTGCCCTGAGCCAGCCTCAGAACACCCTGGATGATACACTACCCATTAGAAGCTCAGACACAGCCATTAAGCCACTCCCGAGTTACGAGAGCCTGAAAAAAGAAGCCGAGATGATGAATCTGAGGGTCAGGGAGTTCTATAGAGGACGCTATTTTTTAAATGAAGAAACTACCAAGTCGCAGAACCCAGAAGAGGTATGTCTTTGTGATGACATTTTTTAGGCTGTTCTCTCACATCTGAAGAACTCTGCAAAGCAAATCTGGGAGCATGCCTCAGACTTCAAAGTGTTTCTCAGTAGGACAGATCGACTGCTTAGATGTTTTTCTAGGTGATGTTTGGTTAGTATGTCCATTTGAAATGTTGCAGATATGGCTGGGGAGGTGGCTCACGGAAGAAGGTACATATGCTACCTAAGCTTGAACTGAGTTCAGACTCCTAGCACTCATAGGCTAGGCACAGCTTACCCCACTGTGTGCCTCCGTTAGCAACTGCCAGGCAATGGCAGACAGAGACCGGTGGACTCCATGGCTCCCTGATCAGCCACTTAGAGTACATCTCCAAGTTCAGTGAGAGACTATCTAAAAACTCAGATAGAGAACAGTAATAGACAGGGACATGCAGCATTGATATCCGGCCTCCGCATGCACGTGTATAAACCTCACAAACTCACACGATGAAATGTTACAGGTGCCAGTATGGTGAAGGAACTTCCTGAGAAGTAATGGGTGTGGATATTTGAGGATCTGCTTTGTCATCTGCTAGCTTCTTAGTTGGTTCTTTGACTCTGCCTGTCTGTAGATGGGACTCGTGTAGTCTCCATCGTTTACTGTTCAGAGCACATCACAACTGATTCCTCAGTACAAAGTCACTAAGGTAAAGGATGTGTGGGCTGCTGAGAGGCAGGAGGGATGTGTGACGTCGCCATTCATATTCCTGGTTCATATGTACTGTCTGGGAATCATATGGCATGAAGAGAAGAGTGGGTAACAGTCTTATTGTACCACATATCTTCCTTACTAAAAGAGTAGTAAATGAAGTGGCCCTAAGATTAAAGATGCACTTGGAGATTAGGAGAGGGAAAGTGGAGCTAGAAAAAAATTACAGAAATTTCTTGGTTCTTTACAGAATTTTTGCTTAGCCTACTATCATATTTGAAATCTCAGTATTAATATTAGACAGCATCCAAAACTTAAGCCAGAAGAAACACTGGTATCCTCCAGTGAGCTGCATAAGCCTACCATCACTCACCATTTTTTGCATTAAGAAGCCTTAAAAAGGAAAAATAAGTGACTGAAGTCTATGACTTGGTTGAGGAGCACTTTACTGCTTTTTCATTAACATTTCATAGCAAGTGCACAGACTGTTGAATATTTACACCGAACACCCCATGACATCACTACCCAGAGCAGGAAGTGCTTCCTTATAAGGAAGCTAGAGCATTAGTGTCTGTCCCTGATCATCACCTCTTCCCATAACTGCTATCATATGACAGTAGAGATTACTTTTGCCAGTTTTGGAAGTCTATAATCTCTGTTGTCCAATTTGTTTCATAATACTGTTTGGTTTGGTTTGGTTTTAGACATTTGTGCTGTTGTGTATTCCTGTAGTTCATTCTTTCACTACTGAGGAGTAGCCCATTGCATTAGTGGTAGCCCTTGAGTCCCAGCCTATGTCCCATGAGCCCCGAGCCCATCTTTTGTGTGACTTTTCCAGTGGAAAAGAAATGTGTCTTCATCTTGAATGGGGGCCAACAGTCCAAGGTGAGCCTCCATCAAGGTCTGCTTTGTAAGGCTGAGCATGCTAGGATCACAGATGGACTACATCACTGGAAAGTCCCCAGCACTGGTAGCGGTTACGAAGGCTGCTCCAGCCTCAGCTAGCTTTCCACCCTTACATATCTAGCACCAAGACCACATGCAGCTGGGAGCAAGAAGGAAGTGATGGCCACAATCTCTGGTATAGGCCGTCTGTGGGGAAATGTTCACTACTCCCTCACTATTGTCAGAGACCCAGCTGCCATGACTGGTAGCCACAGGTACTGTGCTTCATGAAGGACACTGGTCACAATGTCACCTGGGAGAATGTGGCTCTGCTGTACCACTGCCCGATGAGTGCTTTTAAACGCTGTTGCTCAGTTCTGGAGCATGTGCTGGCTCTTTAATATAGTTCCAGTTGTCTGCTAAAATTTCCAGCTGTCATTTTTCTTTGAAGATGTTAAATATCTCTATATGCCATTATACAGTATCGCACTTAACAGTAATATAATTTCATTATCTGAACCCCTGAGGGTTTGACTTTGATGGGATAATGCTCCTGATTTTTATTATATAGTCTATTTTATTAGATATCAAACATCGTATACTAAAATGTTGCAAGCTGAACCTAATGATGCATGCCTGTAATCCCACTGTTCGGAAGGCTAAGACAGGATCACGAGTTTGAGGCCAATCTGTTGCACATTGGAGACCAACCTGAGATACAGGATATTGTTAATGATCCTCTAGGATGGATCTGTTCAACTCTCAAGATTCCCACGTCACTCTAACCGGGTCCGGAGGGAGGTGACTTGATAACAGCCCTCCAGAGTCAGCCTTACTTCTAAAGTATGTTCCTTCCAAGTCTTGTCCTCCAGTTGGGGAGCATTACCCAGAACCCTCCTTTTTTGGCATGCCCTGACCTGTAATGTCTGTTAGAAAAACTCTGCTCAGGCCCTCAGTATCTGAATTGCCTCTTCCAGGGTCACCCCGGCACTCTCCTGAGTTGCCCTTTCCGGGGTCTCAGCCCAAATTCCTTACTACCTTGCTAGCTCTGGGCTGCTTTCAAACAAATGTGGAATGGGTGTTGTTTTGTTGTGTTTTTGTTTTATTTGTTTGTTTTCTTTTCAGCCGTCCCATTCCTAGTTCATTTCTATGATCTTATCTTTTCTGGGAATAGGACTTTGCTACAAGTTCTAGTAATTGCTGATGTTAATCCCTAATGTACATTTGCAGCTAGTTCAGAAGTTTACAGAGGAGGCAACTACCCTCAGAAGAGGGTAAATGGGCTAGGCAAGTTCCTCAGCCTGAAGTTCAGATTTAGATGTTTGAATTCTCAAGTGTTTTGCCTACAGTAGAGGAGTGAACTTTTCTATTTAATATTATTGCTCTACTCATTTTTAAATAATTAATTTTTCTGTTTGCTTTAAGAATGTGTTTCAGCGTGATCCCAGCTTTCCACTTGTTGATTCAAGTTCCCAGAACCAGATTAGAAAACGGATTGTTCTTGAAAAACTGAACAAAGTGTAAGTATGGATGTGTGTCCTTCCGGCTTTGTAAGAGGTTTAAATTAACTCAATTTCCATGAATTTCCAATTTACAAATATTATTCTTGAATTCTGAACATTTTTAAAGATGATTTGAAAGGCTTGCATGAATTTCCTCACTTGAAAATTTTCCATTTTAAGACTGTATCTTTTCAGATATTTTTTATTAATAAACTATTTTCATAAATGACATAGGAATATCACAAAGAGGAAAACTGAGATTGTAAAATAGAAAAACAAATGACCCCACACTTTCCTAAGCCAGTGAAGAAAGAAGAAGCTGTTAAAGCAAGCCGAGGGAGCTCGGCTCCATGGGCACAGTCACATCACTGGACATTGCCACGGTCTGTTGGTTTGCTCAGCTTGTCGTCATCTTCATAGGCTGACCTCACTCAAGAATGGGAGCTTCATTCGGCTCAGCTTTCACTTTGGTTTGCAGCATCCTGTAATGGGAAGGATTGTTCTTAGCCCAGTCCCAAATAACACTTAAAAATTGCTCATTTTAGCCAGGCAGTGGTGGCGCACACCTTTAATCCCAGCACTCAGGAGGCTCTGTGAGTTCAAGGCCAGCCTGGTATACAAAGTGAGTCCAGGACAGCCAGAGATATACAGAGAAACCCTGTCTCAAAAAACCTAAATATTAAATTAAATTAAATTAAAAAAACATTCCAAATCTTTTTTCCAGAGGTATAAGATCTACCTTGAACTTTTCAACTTGCATTTTCTTCTTTTAGTGGAAAAAAAAAAAAAATATATATATATATATGAAGTTTGTTAATCACTGTTAAAGGGGTTGCAAATAAAGAGAAGTCTTAGTTTTGTAGTATTTTGAAAAAAGGAAAAACATTTTCTGGAAGCATAGTATTTTTGAGCAACAAGGATATAAAATACTATGTTGACACAGTGGGAAGTACAACTGTTTTACTTTAAAATACATATTTCTAAGCCACACTAGAAAGTTTTCATTAGCATTGGGATCTTCAGTTATTCGGTTCATTGGTTTAGTTTGTGGTCCTTTTTTGGAAACAGTCTCACTATGTAGCCCTGCTGTCCTGGCTTCAAGCTCACTATATAGCCCAGACTAGCGTCTAACTCACAGGGATCCATCCACGTGCTTCGGTCTCTGTCTCCAGAGTGCTGGGATTAAGGCTAAGTGCACTGTGCCTGACACTGCATTATATCTTGATTTGGTTCAATCAAAAAAAAAAAAAAAGCTGAATAAAGAAGAAGAACTACTCTTTTTACATTTTGAATAAATTTTAAGTTAATATTTTGATAGCATGTTGATATGTTAGACTCTGCATACGTGTCTGTTATGCTGCTGTGTGTGTGTGCGTGCGCGCACGCACGCGCACACACATGCATGCACATGCCTATGTGTAGGTTATATGTATGTGTTCACATGTGTGTAGGTCCCTATATGTGGGCATGGAGGTCAAAGGTCAACCTCAGATATTTTTCCCAAAGAGCCATCCACCTTGTTTCTTGAGCCAGGGTTGCACTGGACTGACTGATGAGGCTATGGTAGCTGCCCAATGAGTGCCAGGGATCCACCTGTCTCCACCCACAGATCCATGTGCTTGTGTGGGAGGCATGTTTCTGACCGAACCATGTCTCCAGCCCTGTTGCTTTGCTTTTTAAACTGAAAAAATTAAGTATAAGTCACCACCTATCTAATACTACTCAAGACTATCAAACTTAAGTTTGGTTATGTGGGTTTTGAATGTTGGGATGCATTATCATTTTCAGGTACATAGTTAGAAGATAGGGCTTTAGTGGGAACAATTTCCTAGATGTTTTAGCTAATGGAAGTGATGGTTGAGTGTTCATCCTAAACAAGACACTTATAGAACCCCCTCTAAAGGCTCAGTGAACAACATTGCAGAAGAAGGGGCAGAAAGAGTGTAAGAGCCAGAAGACTGGGGGAAGTGCTTTGAAATGCCATATTCTGTGTAGACTTTTTTTTTTTAACATCAGAAGAATTTATATTATTGTAGTTGTATAAGAAAATACCTTTGTACTTAGAGACATGGATGAAAATAAGGGCCAAATGACATAATGTCAAAGATTTGTTTTAAAGTATTATTGGGAAGAAGGCAAGAGACAGAAAAAGTGAAGCAAACATACTATTAAAAGGTTGGATCTGGCCAGGCATGGTGGCACACGCCTTTAATCCCAGCATTTGGGAGGCAGAGGCAGGCGGATCTCTGTGAGTTCAAGGCCAGCCTGGTCTACAGAGTGAGTTCCAGGACAGTCAGGGATACACAGAGAAACACTGTCTTCAAAAACAAAAGGCTGGATCTGAGCTGGGTGTGGTGGTACATGCCTGTAACCCCAGTCAATACTCTGGAAGTGGAGGCAGAAGGAAGAGGGGTTGAAGGTCATCCCTAACTACATAGAAAACTTGAGGATAGCCTAGGCTATATGTGGTGTGTATATTCATTCCTTTGCTTTCCTGTTATAGGAAAAAAAAGAAGGAATGAAACATATTTCATGTATAATAAGCATCATGTATTTTTATTTCAAATGTGTTTTATAGTATATGCATTTTCATCCAACATTTACCATTTTATGTTCTCAAAAACATTAATTTACTATTTTGAGAATCTCTTTGAATTATTGGTCACTAACCATACAAACCATTTGGAGGTACGTCTATCCTCACTGAACCATTTCTCCAAGTATCTTGTGTTTATTGGAATGGCTGATATGGCTGGTGAGGGGACAGTGTTTTCCCTGCAGAGCTGATGACAGAGTGACACACTGCTCTTCAGGTACATGCTGTATGTGGTGTGTGTGTTCTGTCCTGAGAACAGAGTGGCCTCATGCTCTGGCATAGAGTAAAGCCGCAGTGGACTTATGTGGACACGTCTTTGACTTGTCACTGGTCATAATGGAGCTTAGCCTCAGCTGCACTGTTGGCCATGGAAACCCCAGAGCCAGCATGCCCACCAAAAGGTTTCCTTGTGATACTTAAGTTCTAGTTTTAAATAATGTCTGACTTTTTTTTCTCTCTCTTGAGACTGCCTGGACTTCTGGGTCCTCTTCAGATTACAATAGGAGACATTCACACTGAACTTAGGAGCCTGGTTCAGACCTTCAGGTGAGTGTTGCTGTTGTAATTCTTCCTTCTCCGTTGTGTTTTCCATATTGATTCCCCTGCACACTCCATGACGAGACAAAGACAAGAGGAGAGTAACTAACTGATCAGCCTTTGCAGCCTCACACCTTAGAGTCAATGCTGTTTCCCCTCCTCTTGTTTCTGTTGGATACAACTCCTTATTGGTTCAGGTTCTGACACAATTTCCCTTGAATAACTTGCTGGTAATGTGACCTTCATCTAAAAGGAAAGTTATATGATAGAGAGATGACTTAGGAGAGTGTCAGCCCTGTGAGCACAGTGACCTAAACTCAGCCCCCAGAGCCCAAGTTAAAAGATGAGAAGCTAGCCAGGCGGTGGTGGCGCACGCCTTTAATCCCAGCACTTGGGAGGCAGAGGCAGGTGGATCTTTGTGAGTTCGAGGCCAGCCTGGTCTACAAAGTGAGTCCAGGACAGCCAGGGCTACACAGAGAAACCTTGTCTCGAAAAAATCAAACCCCCCCCCCAAAAAAAAAAATTAAAAAGGTGAGAAGCTGGCATGGCCATGGGCTGATGATCTCAGCGCTGACGAGGTGGAGGCAGGCAGACCCTGACTTAGGAGTGGTAGACAACACCCGAGGAACTAACCCAACATTGTCCTCTAGACGCCCCACACGTATACACACACACAAGGAAGATTGTATCTATGACTCAAAGCCAGTGACGACGAGCTTAGTGAGTTTGTAGAGTGTGCGTAAGTGGAGCAGGTGTGTGGTGAGCCTGTGGGTAACACACAAGAAGCCAATCCTGAGGGAGGGCCTCACCTAGGAGAGCATGAGAGGACTGCAGCGAGCGATCAGGACGGAGTGAGTCAATACTGAATTGTGTGAAGTGCTGAGAACTGCAGAGAAAAAGAAGAGAGATTATGCACTTTGAAAAGTGAAACAGTTGAGAGGTTTTTGGCTGATAAGACATACACATAAGAACAGCCTCACTGGGATGTCCATACATGAAAGTGAATATTTAAGAATAAATCTGAATAATGTGATTATTGTAATTATTGATTGTTATTATCATCAGTTGTCTATAGGCAATACAAAGTCAGGGAGGCCGAAATGGTCTTCAGATTGGCACAAGCCTTTTGAAGATTAAGTGCTTTGCAAAAGAGAGAGTCCAGGCCAAATATTACAGAGCTGAATTTTCTTTTTTATCCCCATTCATGATGGAGACAGACATTTCCCACCTTATGTTTCTAACAGAACCACACATCTAAAAGGGAAAACATTCATAACGATGGTAAAGTTTGGCTCGAGGTCCACAGTGTGGAAACCCTAAAGCCGACGGTCTGTTCCGCCTTCTTGGGGAGTAATTGACCTTTGTAACACAGTCTCGCCTGGTAGGAGCTTGCCAGGCATTTCCTTCAGATGGTGGGTGGACACTGCCTCGTTGTTCTGAGCAAACTAGTGACATCATTTCAGAAGAGCTCTGAGAAGAACTTGTAGAGCGCTCCCCTAGCTTGCATGAGGCACTGAGTTCTGACCCCAGGACTACCAAACACTCCTCCAGAGCAAGTCCTCTCATCATAAACTACACATTTTCTGACCTCGTTTACAGTAGATTAAATAGCAGTTTATTTTGTATATCCTAAAGTGATGTTTGGATATTGTCTGAAACAACACTAACAAAACTCAAGGGTCTTGGATCTTACTAGAAACT
Organism: Lophiomys imhausi; assembly: GCA_907164525.1. Taxonomy (NCBI): domain Eukaryota; kingdom Metazoa; phylum Chordata; class Mammalia; order Rodentia; family Muridae; genus Lophiomys; species Lophiomys imhausi. The sequence goes on along the minus strand of CAJQZJ010033983.1, from coordinate 504,897 downwards.
CAAAGAAAATGAAACTTAATCAACAGCAGGCACTTCTAATCAGTGAGATGCACTCAAATTTGAAAACTGTTTGCAAAAATGCCACCTGGGTCCTGCTACCCTTTAGTCCCCATGCAATCTGATTTTATTGGCCTGGTAATTAAATGGTCTTTAAGCGACAGGAAAATAATGTTCCACAGGAGATTTTATTAGACATGACTGCTTTGTACCATGAATATGTGTAAATACAGACTACTGCCTCACCAAGCATCCCAGCTGCTGGTTTTCCTATTCTGTCCCTTTGCATGCAGTCAGTAGTAAGATGGTTTTTATCACATGAGGACTCTGGGAAATGTCTGTAGTGGTTCTTTCCAGTGTTTGTTTTCCCCTGTGTCTAAGGGAAAATACTGTAATAAGTAAAATACTGAAGCATGATGCTTTAGTTACGTGTGCTGTCGCACAGGCAGCATTTCTTACTCCTTCGGAACTACTGATGTCATCTGAGTTGTAGTTTTAAAGTAACGAGAGGATCACTCCATTGTTGCTATGTGCACCATGAAATTGTAGGTGCTTAATGTCTAGTCTGTTGGTCTTTTGAACCAGCTCTCGTAATCATGTCTGATTGATGTCAATATGCAAAGTCAGTTCTCCTCACATGCCAGGCTTTGCCTGACAATTTACGTAAGTTGTTCAGTTTCTAAAAGCAATGGTGTTATTACTTTGTAGATTGCAGGTAAGAGTTTAAATCACCTCTCTCAAGTCATATGACTAGGCATTGGATTTGATTTTCAGCATAAGTGTAGAGCCTGCGCTGTCTCTTCCCTGGCAGATGAAAGGTTGCTGATCACTAGGCAGCTTGGATTCAGTTTTTACAATAATCTGATCATGTTTAGATGCAATCTCTTGCTTTGATGTAGGTCAGTGGCCTCAGTACTTGATTTTCTGTCTGGCTCCTTTGCTTCTGAACACTAGATAACTAAAACTTCTATCAAGGGCTAAGGGGTGCAGCCTAGTGTTAAAGAGCATTATCGAGCATGTACAGGGCTGTGGGTTCCATTCCCATGCCAAAAAAGTAATAAATTAGTGATAGGTATGTGTGTGTGTGCACATACTTACACATGTATGTACATGTGCATGTGTGTTCACAGGTTTTCAGGGAATTAGGGGTGGGACACACAATGAGCATATACTCTACCTCTGTGCCACACCCCTGTCCTCTAGAGAATCTTTGAAGAAAACTTGCATTGTCGTCTCCCGCACTGCTGTGTCGCTGTATCTATCTAAGATGTTCTGACTCATAAGATCTTAACAAAGCAGAGGAACAAGCACAGCACACTGAGCGTCAGGGAAGAATCCAGATGTGATTCTGTATCTGATTTGACTCACTAGATGGAGCTAGACTGTGAACTCCCTAACAGGATGTAAGATTAAAGCCAGGACTGTTCTCAGGCCAGTGTTTCCCATTTCACATGCCTTGCCTCTTTATTCACGTCCTCCTATAACTTAGGTTTTCCACAGGCAAATATTTCACTAGTATTTATGTACATCCTGAACACACATTCTGATACAGTCTCTTCCTTAAGCATCTTACCAGCTACGGTGTGAAACATTTATTACTTTCATGTGTTCCATAGAAGGATCATAATTTGCTAAGAGTAGATCTCGTTACTGCTATACACACAAAGGAAACTGCATAAGGTGCAAGTTGCGCTGGTCAGCACAGGTTTTTCTGGTGAATATCCATATAGTCACATAAAATTTTACCCATTATCCCTCAGTAAAGCTGGAAAAAATCATGGCACACATAATAGACTTTAGGAGAAGATCACAGAAGTAGTTCTAAAGCTGTGGTAGGAAGTTGCCTTGTAGATTAGGAGGATGCTATTTCAGGAACACAGTTATGAAGAACTGAAGGTAAAGCTGAAATATGACCCAGGTGGTGGTGGTACAAACCTTTAATCCTAGCACTTGGGAGGCAGAGACATGTGGATTTCTGTGAGTTTGTTTGAAGCCAACCTGGTCTATAGAGCAAGTTCCAGGACATCTAGAGCCCACACAATGAAACTGTCTTGAAAAGGGAAAAAAACCCCTGAACTATGAGGAGTAATAAGTCTGCCATGTAGACTGGGAGGGTGGTTCACGGTAGTGTATGTGAGTGTATGCAGTTGGCATGCATGAGGCCCAGGTTTGATCTCTGAGAACACACACAAACCCCCTTAAGTCATTTGAACTGTACTACAGCTTCCATTCCCTGAACTGGCAGCTTTACTGGTATCTAGTCCAAGCATGTGTCTGGTCTCCTCACACATATCAAATGGACGTCTGGGAGCACACTTGAGTACTTCCAAGGATGTTAAGTTGAACAGCAGTAATTTCACCAGACCAAAACTTGAAAAACCCAAAGAGCCTAATGGATTATTGTAGAAGATTGTGTAAGGAATCTACTATGTAACTTACATTACCTCTCAAGCTTCCTTCTAACAACTGAGTTAGCTGGGACAAGAGGCACATGGCTCTTCAGTCCTACCAAAGAGACTGCAGACATGCGGGACTTACTTTTAAATGTCCCCTTTAATACATGAACTTATTTGTCACTTTTTCTGTCATCTCCATTTTGAAATCAGATCCCTTCCAATTACTTTCATTATTATTCACAAT
>CAJQZJ010033983.1:492260-499760 GCA_907164525.1 Lophiomys imhausi | reverse complement strand
CAGGGCCATCAAGATGAAACAGAGCTAAACCGAGAATTCACAAAGGAGGAATCTCTAATGGCCGAGAGACACTTGAAGAAATGCTCAACATCCTTAATCATCAAAGAAATGCAACTCAAGACGACTCTGCGATTCCATCTCACACCTGTCAGAAGGGCTAAGATCAAAAATTCAAATGACATGGAACTAGAAAAGCTCATCCTGAGGGAGCTCACCCAGACTCAGAAGGATGTACATGGCATCTATTCACTTATAGTTGGATTTTAGCCATATAGTACAGGATAACTATACTACAACAAATGCACCAAAGGGAACAGGAACATAGACCTTTTTTCCTGTCAATGAGACACTTTGCCCTAGTGGTGCTGCCTTGTAGGCCCCCAGTGCATGAGGAGGCTCTTGGCCCTCATGACGGCTGAACTGGGGCAGGGGACTGTTCCCCAGTGTAGGGACACTCCACTCCAGAGGAGTGGGATAGGGAGTAGAGGGTGGGAGGGCAGGTCTGAGAGGTGTGGAAAGAGGGCACTGTGATGGAGATGTAACCTGAAGTAATAAACATTTTTTTAAAAAATTCAAATGACAGCACATGCTGGCAAGGTTGTGAAGAAACGGGAACTCTCCTCCATTGCTGGTGGGAGTGCAAACTTGTGCATACACTATGGAAGTCAGTTTGGCGATATCTTAGAAAACTTGGAATAGCTCTACCTCAAGACCCAGCCATACCACTTCTGGGTATACATCCAAATGATTCCTCACCAAACCACAAGGACATTTCCTCATCTATGTTCATAGCAGCTTTATTTGTAATAGCTAGAAACTGGAAACAACCAAGATGTCCCTCAACCAATGAAGGGATTAAAAAAAAAAAAAAACTAGTACATCTACACAATGGAATACTACTCAGCTATCAGAAACAATGAAATCATGCAATTTGCAGCCAAATGGGTGGAATTGAGAAGCTCATCCTGAGTGAGCTAACCTAGACCCAGAAGGATGCACATGGCATCTATTCACTTGTAGTCGGATTTTAGCTATATAGTACAGGATATCTATACTACAACCCACACTCCAAAAGGAACAGGAACATAGACTTTGTTGATGAGACAGTTCGCCCTAGTTGTGCTGCCATATAGGCCCCCAGTGTATGAGGAGGCTCTTGGCCCTCATGTGACTGCTGAACTGGGGCGGGGGACTGATGTGTGGGGACACCCCACTCTGGAAGACTAGAATGAGAGGTTGGGAGGGTGGGACTGGGAGGGATGGGGGGGCCACTGTGATGAAGATGTGGCTTGAAGTAGTGAATAAACATTTAAAAAATGAAATAAACATTAAAAAAAAAAGATGGCTCAGCAGGTAAAAAGGCACTTGCTGCACATGCCTCTTGACCCACATAAAGTTGGAAAAAGGAACTAACTCCACAGAATTGTACTCTGACCTCCATGCGCATGCTGGAGCACACAGACTCAGCACACATCGTAGGAACATGCTAGAAATATAAACGTTTTAAAAACCTGAACATGGGACTGGAGAGATGGCTCAGTGGATAGGAGCACTGGCTGCTCTTCCAGAGGGCCTGAGTTGGTGGGAGAGAGAGGGAGGGGAGTGCAGAAACCCAGGGTGCTCAGAAACCCTGGTTTTATATATATGTGTGTGTATATATATAATGGAATTTATTAGAATGACTTACAGGCTGCAGTAATGTTTTGTTGTTGGGTTTTTTTTTTTTTCAAGACATTTCTCTTTGTGTAGCCCTAGATGTCCTGGAACTTCATCTGTAGACCAAGCTGGCCTTGAACTCACAGAGATCTGCCTGCCTCTGCCTCCCGAGTGCTGCGATTAACACTCCCAGCCATAGTTGGGAATCTTAGACTGAGAGGTGGGGTAGGAACATTTGTCTCCCGAGAGGTGGTTTCAGGAAAACATCATGGGCACTTCATGCCGAAGCAGCAAGGGCACGCGCCCACAGACGTTGTGTGGTGTTGCCCATTCCTGATTAATGGAAAACATGCCATCCATATTTGCCTTTATTTACAAAATGACTAGCTGGTAAATATAAATCTAGGTCATTCATACTAATGGGTGTTCAATACTCTAAATATGCTACAGTTTATTTCCCTCTATTATAAAAATATTTTGTTAAAGGTTTTCATATATCATTGTACATAAATCAGAGTACTTTTTAGTCTTTCTATCTAGATGTAAGGTACTCTTTTATATGTATTCCAGATTTACTAAGTATTGCCAAAAACTTAATTTTTCTCTAGCAAAGACCTGTTCTTACAATTTTGGTGAGCTGGCACTCATATTCTGACATCCTTAAGCTGCCTGCTGCCAACCAAGCGCATGTCGAACGCTCTACAGACCTCGAGGTAAAACTGAGGCCAGAGCCACTTCCTCTTAAGAGGGCCATGATAGGAACCACGGACATGGGTGTGTCTGCCTTGATATGTGTGACCCATTTACCTCTCTGTTCTCAGAATCCTGTTCTGCCTGATATTCCTGTTGCTGTAAGTTTGTGAGAGTGTGCTGGGTGCTCCCTCTTGAGATTGTCACTGTGTGCAGTCACACCCCCTGCCTACATCGCATCTGGGCTCAGAAGCTGACCAGGCTTGGTCCTGTTACAATCTAGATGGCAGAGCACCTTTGTCAAAGCCCAAGTAATAAGTGCGTGGTCCACTTCTGATTGCCCAGTGAGAGGGGACAGGTGTCGGCAGCCACCGCTTTCACACATGAAATGGTAATTCTGATCAAGAGCTAAAAATTCACAGGTAAATCTTGATGTCTTTCAGATTATCAAATAGAAACATCATACACAAGCCAGTGGAATGGACTCTAATCGGGGTAGTGCTGCTGTCCCTGTGAGTATTCCTCAGACTGTCTCTGACGGACAGTGTGCTCAGGGACAGTCCCTGGTTTTGCACACTGCCTTGGAGAATGCATTTCTAAATTTTGTGCCTTATTTTCCTCTTTTATGCAATAAGGTAGTTTCCATGTTGAGGGGTACGCCATATTTTGAGAAGCTAAATTATTTTCTTGTGTGTCTGCCATCTTATAAGAATCTAGCCCTCATAAATATTATTTACCTTTTGTCAGAGAACATCCCCATATGCAAGATTTATGGAATAGTGTTTTACGTTTTGTTGTTAACATCTATTCTATTAAGACTGATTGAACTTCGTTGTTTTATAGCTGTGTTTTTACATATATTTCTTTTTTGGGGGCATGGTTTGTCTTTAATAGTAGTGGATTAGTTTTATTTTCTAAATGTACATTTTAAAATTAACAGGTTCAAAAGAGCTAAAGTAAACATTCACTACACAAGCCTACATAAAACATTTAAAACTCACTCACCTTTTAAGAAACCACTGGTGGTTTCTAAGGCTACTTTTCCAAAGGGTTAAAGCCATTTATTAGGTGTGGTGTTTTTCAGCTTGAATTGGACAGATCTTTTGAGGATCATTCATTACTGCTGCTGTGGTGTTTGTTAGGTCATTGAAGCCCATGGGCAACTAGAAACTTAGAGATGCTCACGGGTCATGAAATGTCATGAGTCAACCTCATGGCGCCCCCAGCCCTGCTCTCTTTTTTTGATATTACTTTGGTCTGACATGTGCCTTCCCTGTCCCATGGAAGGCTGTGTGGGAGTTAGAGTCGGCTTCAGTGAGCCGGAATCTGTGTCTCCCAACCAGATACAACTCACTTGATTCATTAAATCAGAACACAGAAAATAACTTTACTTGAATGCTCTGATATAAATTTTTAATCAACCCTAAAAGCAAATCTTTTGTTATTTGTACTATTCAGTGTTCCAGTTGGATTGGCAGTTCATTAAAAATACCTTATTAATTTTTAAAAGATTTTTCTATTTTATGAAATGTGTAAATATTTTGGTCATTGACAGAAAATATCAATAACTGCTTGCAGTAATATATGCCTCGTAGTAAATGCTCATAGATAAGTGTGTAACTGGACCTTTGTAATTTATTACGCTAAGAGGGAAGCAGCGTTTGGGTTGGCGTGTTACCAGCATGAGCACTAATCTCAGAATTTGCTTCTGCAACTAAAGGCATCTAGGCCCTTTGCTTTTTGTATAAACTACTGCCACATCTCCAAACTGTGTAGCAGTAAAAAGAGAAATGAGCTGGGCGTGGTGGCGCACACCTTTAATCCCAGCACTCGGGAGGCAGAGGCAGGCGGATCTCTGTGAGTTCAAGGCCAGCCTGGTCTACAGAGCGAGTCCAGGGAAACCCTGTCTCAGAAAACAAAACAAAACAAAAAATAATGAGAAATACGATAAATAGTAAAATCTAGTATTAAAGTCCATGTTGTTACCCTGTAAAAACAGAAGTGTGGTGCTGGAGAAAGGCCACAGTCAGCAGAATGACAGCTGAGCAAGCAGAAGGAGCTGCGTGTGGGTCTCTCCAGCACCCATATAAAGCCAGATGTGGCAGCATGCATCTGTCCCTGAGCGTGAGAGTGGGATACAAGGTGACCCCAAAAGCGCATTGGTGAGCCAGCTTACTTGAATTTGATGAGCTCCAGGTTCAGTGAGAGGCCTTGAAGATGAAGTCCAGAGCAGTTGAGGACGGCACCAGAACATCCTCCGACCTCTGCAGTTATGTCTGCAGACACTCACCAGCATGAACATGTATGTACATCCAAACAAGAATATGCACTGTAGATATACACACAAATATTTTAAACCTAAAAACAAGTTTAAGACCCATATTTGGTTTTAATATAGGCACCACGTAACAAGTATTGGCACTGTTCGCTAGTTCCTTTTTGCACCACTTCTGGGTTTAGGCATGACAGCCATTTGGCAAAGTAACTTCACTGGATTCAGTTGTGTGCTTTTGATGTGTATTAAGTTTCCAATGTACAGTCTTAACGTTGTAGCTGTGAGCACCACATTGTGTCCTCTGTCCTCTTCCTATGCCCTGACCCACAGCTAGGCCTAGCCTGTTCCCTAGCCACAGATCCTCCCTGCAGATTCCTTGTCCCAAGGCACTCGCAAGGTTTTAACTCTCAGGTCTTTGCCACAGGTCTCCCTAACAGTTCCTAACCAGTCTGTTTGCACACTAGGTCCAGGTTTCAGGTGCTTCTCTTTATCTTTCTTGGTACATATTATTTTATTTCTTCTTTTTTTCAGAATGCCCCCTTTAGTTTTTCACATTTACCCCTCAGGAACCCGTTGCTTAGCTGTTAGCCCCTTTCATCCCCACCTCTGTCTTTTCAGCCCCTTTTAAAATAAATATGATTAAGCATGTTAGGAATAGAATTTAAAGATGTGTCGTGCTAAAACCAGTCCCACTCACTTCTATAAGGTGTGATTGTATTTGCTATTCCATCCCATCTTCTTCCCATATCCAGTTTAAAATACTAACGAAGATAGCATTGCCCTTGAGGAAAGAAAAGTAGATATGGGGTCAGTGTCAGACAGACAGTCCTACTGTGGCAAGTGGAAAGTACTCAGACACCCAAAGATATCCCCAGCTAGAGAACGGGAACCACGTGTGTATTTGTGGACAGTGCCCTTGCCTTTCAGCTTCTAGCTTATTACCACCACAGTGGGTGCAGGCATAAAAGCCTCTCTTGCTCACTCTTCATAAACCTTTCACGGCTGTTTTCAGATTTCTAAGGCAAGTTACTCAGAACTTGTAGGCATTTCAAAAAGTATATTCCAAACCAAACATTCTGTAGAGCAACTATGGTCCCTAAAGAAGGACATATAGACTGCAGATGGCTTAGCACACAGGCCTGACAACCTGGCTTTAGTTCCCAGGAGTTGTTGGGAGAAAACAGATACCTAAGACCTGACCTCTGGCCTCCACACACGTGCTGTGTCATGTATACACTTGCACTCATACACACAAAATAAATACATAAATATTTTAAAAGATACTATGTCCATATCTTACTATATGTGATTACTAAATATTTTACTATGTTTTTAAGTTGGTAATGCAAGCTAGGATGGAAACTGAGTTAGGTATAGAACTTTAAACTCAGATAGATACATAGATAGATACATAGATAGATAGATAGATAGATAGATAGATAGATAGATAGATAATAGAATATTAATATCAGTTGCCAGTTACGTATGGACTGGACATTGGGAATGTAGGCTATACCTTATAATTTTCATAATTGTGGCCTAATTGTTCTTGTTGTTTTTTATCATATTCATTGGTATAAGAAAAAGAGCCTTTTGTTGGACCAAAAGGGGGAGCAGTTAGGGGTGGGAGATACAACTCAAATTAAAAAAAAAAAAGCAGGTAGGAGGGTGAGGGGGACGAGGGAGGGGACTATGACTGTGATGGAACTTGAAGAAATAAATAAATGTTTAACAAAAGGTTACTGAAAATAATATAAAATACATATTATAATAAAAATAATAAAATTACTAAATATTTTACTATTTAAGTATATTATATAGTTAGATATTTGTGATTTTTGTGTAGTGAATAGTATACTACAATTTTTTGAATATTAAAGCTTCATTACTAATATTCATTGACTACATGAAAGCTGCTCTCAGAACTCGGACTTCTGTGGCACTCTGAGGGTGGGGAGTGTTCTCTTGGCAAACATGCTAGTGCAGAGCAGCAGAAAATGTCAGGTCTTAAGTTCTTACACCAGTGTGCAAGAAAGTAAGATATTTCTAGGAAATCAACTTCTGGTGATTCTCTTTATGCTTCACAAACCTATTACCACTGAGAAAAATTTAGATCATAACATGTAATACATCTATGTAAGTGTTCGATTTTTGTAACAATATTGTCGCAGGCACAAAATGACTCTGATGGAGTCAGCACAGTTGGTGAGATGCTTGTGCAGAGAAAGTGTTTCACGACTCACTCTCACGGCTCACTCTCATACGACTCACTCTCAAAGCTCACTCTCATACGACTCACTCTCACACGACTCACTCTCACACGACTCACTCTCACGGCTCACTCTCACACGACTCACTCTCACACGACTCACTCTCACGGCTCACTCTCACACGACTCACTCTCACACGACTCACTCTCACACGACTCACTCTCACGGCTCACTCTCACACGACTCACTCTCACAGCTCACTCTCACACGACTCACTCTCACACGACTCACTCTCACGACTCACTCTCACACGACTCACTCTCACACAACTCACTCTCACGGCTCACTCTCACACGACTCACTCTCACGGCTCACTCTCACATGACTCACTCTCACACGACTCACTCTCACGGCTCACTCTCACACAACTCACTCTCACACGACTCACTCTCACACGACTCACTCTCACAGCTCACTCTCACACGACTCACTCTCACAGCTCACTCTCACACGACTCACTCTCACACGACTCACTCTCACACGACTCACTCTCACGGCTCACTCTCACACGACTCACTCTTACGGCTCACTCTCATGACTCACTCACGACTCACTCTCACAGCTCACTCTCACACGACTCACTCTCACACGACTCACTCTCACACGACT
>CAJQZJ010033983.1:479552-492250 GCA_907164525.1 Lophiomys imhausi | reverse complement strand
CTCACTCTCACACGACTCACTCTCACACGACTCACTCTCACACGACTCACTCTCACACGACTCACTCTCACACGACTCACTCTCATGGCTCACTCTCACACGACTCACTCTCACGGCTCACTCTCACAAGACTCACTCTCACGGCTCCCTCTCACAAGACTCACTCTCACACGACTCACTCTCACAGCTCACTCTAATGGCTCACTCTCACTAATTCAGAATTCTTACTAAGTTTATGGGACTTGATGGCTCCTATCACTGCAACATTTATTGATTTTATTATATTAAGATCCTAACTAGTTGCTAAGAGCTCATAGCGCCCCTTCAAGCAGGGTTTAATCAGTGTGCATTTATTTCACATGAAGGAGTTACTATCTCTATAGTCTTTTCATTTTTACTTAATATATTAAAAATTTTCAAGAACTCTTTACTCATAAAATAACAAATAGTGATAATTTATTAACCCTTTTTGCATTATTACTTTTTAAAATTAATTTATTTTTTCAAGTTACCTCTCGATCAAAGTCCCCTCCCCTTCCCCTCCAGGTCTCATCCTTCCTTCCTCCCCTCCATCTTCTCCTTCTCCCCGGAATGAGGGGAGCCTCCACATATCAAACCCCAGAACAAGAGGAAGTTCTTAGCCCTCGTGTGACTGATGAATTGAAGGGGTTTGATATGGCCACCCTGCTAGGATAAGGTGCTCCACTAACAAGCAGCAGGGTCCATGAATCTCTGCTGAGTGGAGTTTTTCATTGGATAGTTATGCAGGTTCCTGTCTGTTTGAGTCTGTGGGTTGTAGGATGGTTGTCCTGTGCTATATGGTTAATACCCACTTATAAGAGAGTACATACCATGTTTATCTTTCTGGATCTGAGTCATTTCACTTAGGATGAGCTTTTCTAGGTCCATCCATTTGGTTGCAAATTGAATTATTCCCTTGTTTCTGTAATTAATCCTTTTTAATAAGAACTGATTGAAAATGCAATAAAATGACTGAGTAATTGCTAATATTTTTCACCTGAGCCCTAAGTAATAATTTTATCTAGTTGAACCTAACCAGACTTTATTCTCAAATTAGATTCTGTGCTGGAAAGGGCTGTACATTGGAATAATACAGCTTGAATTGGATTTTCCCAAATAAACATGCCGGATAAAATACTGTGCTCTTATTAGAATCTTTGTTGTATTAATTTTAACAAAAATGTGTGTAAATTAGCTTTTCTGCATTTCATAGCCTATATATTGTATTAGGTAAAACCTATTAATATATTTATATAGTTTTATTTATATATCAAATTAGGAAACACAGGGTGCATCTTCTGCATGCAGCCAGCTCCCTAACACTCTTTGTCCTGTCTTCATCATCCTGGTCTTACCAAGAGCGGAGGCATGGTATCCCATCTATGTGTTGACAGCACGGAGTCTCCCAGCAGATGTCATGGCTCACCTCCCTCAGCTGTCCCCCACGCCTTTCCCTTCCTTTGCCTTTTGTTTTGTTGGATTGGACCACTGTCATTAAATTCTGGTTTGTAACACAAAATAGGAGTGTGCCTATGCTGGCGAGCAACCTCGGGAATGGCGCTGACCCAAACTGGCTGCCTGAGAACAGCCGTCCGTAGCAGACTGAGGAACTCAGCGGCTAAGTCCCCTATGCCTGGAATGGGGTCACGTTTCCTCAGCTAAACGTGTCTACGTTCCTGGGAACTTGAACCATCCAGTGCAGAAGATGAATACTTATTCTGTGTCACTCAGAGCAGATGAAGGAGAGGGCGGCTTCTACCAGTCCCAACACAGATAGATACTTGCTGTTCCTTAGTGCTCTCTAATGGAAAGCTTTCAAAGCCATCTCCAAAAGTGTCTGCTTGCATTTTATTTATCTAAACTGGCTGTTTCCAGTGAACTGTGGCCTGTTTGTAGTCAGAGACCATTCACTGGCTTATTCCCTCTAAAAGCTTTAAGTATTCCCATCGTTCAGGGAGTAACATGTAAGTCCTGGGAAATGGTATTTTAAACAAACTCAACTTGACCATGATCTCTAAACAAAAGCCATCATGACACCAACAGTCACTTTAAGGACCCACAGGTACTCTGGAGAGCACTTCCCCAAGGTACTGGGAGTGAAGGAAAGATGTCACTAAAGTGTTTTACCCACAGCCATCTGTTCTCTAACGCCTGCCCATCACCTGACTTCCTCATAAAAAACCTTTGAGCACACCATGAGAAACAAAGACAGTTCTTAGAAGTGTTCCTGAAGTCCAGATTTCCTTACTATTCCAAATCAAGTTTGGTATTTGACACCATATTATAAGACTTTTGGAATTTTTTTTTATATTTTATAACTATGGAATACTTATAACTAATTTTTCTTCAGATAAAATTTCCATTTTAATGTATAAATAGTTCTGGAGTTTGGTATATTTGCTATACTATACAATGGTCCATACTATCTAATAACAGAACAATTTTGTCACCCCATAAAGAAACCTCAGAGTTCAACCCTGATTTCTCCTTCTGACAGCCCTATGGAAAAACCATTTATCTGTTTATCCATTCTGAGTATTCGAATCAGTGACATCATAAAAAACGTGTGTGTTTGTGTTTGGCTTCCTTCATTTAATATTTTAGGGTTTTGCCCACATTATAGTATATAACAATACTTTTTTATGACCGAATAATATTCCGTGATGTGGATATACTACCCTTATCTGCTCAGCTGCTGTAGGGCTACTTTGTACAATGGAGCCATAAGCATCAGCGTGCGTGTCCTGTGTGGATATGTCATCAGCGAGCGTGTCCTGTGTGGATGTGTCTTCAATTTAGTTGGATACACTGCAGTTGAACGGCAGGTTACGTTTAACGTTTTGAGAAACTGCCCAACGGTTTTCTTTAGCAGCTGCAGCACCTCACACAGTCACAGGCAGCGTGTGGACACTCACATGAGCAGTGCCCCACAGCCTTGTGTGTCAGATGCTGGTCCCCAGTCGACAGCAACACTGTTTGGGGAGGTATGAGGAGCTTTAGGAGCCGTCACTAACCAAAAGAAGAAGCAGGTCGGTAGGCAGAGAGGTCCTTAGGGATGCCCATCTCTACCCGCTTTTGACTCCTGCTTCGCTGTCACTAGGCGGGACCCTGGCCCTGCCATGTCCCCCAACGGCAGTGGAGTGACCTCTAGAGCTGGTAGCAGTGGAGTGAACTCTAGAGCTGGTAGCAGTGGAGTGACCTCTAGAGCTGGTAGCAGTGGAGTGACCTCTAGAGCTGGTAGCAGTGGAGTGACCTCTAGAGCTGGTAGGAAGCTGCAGTTCTTCCATTCATTCAGAAAACCAGAACGCCAGCAGGAATGAGGACAGTAGAGGCCAGACTCATGAGGTTCCAGAAGGTAATTGCACTAAAGGCCTTCCGTATTATGTCCTGGCAAAGGATTTATCTACATTTACATTGACTGTGTCCTGGGGCTGAACTGAAAAATAACAGACTAATGTAGTGGGGAATTTTTTAAGACAGTGTGACATTCAGGATGTACATAGTTATTGATGACTGGTTTTAGCCAAGCTTAACAGTAAAAATCAGGAGCAAGAAATTTGAGAACAGGATTTCAAAAACCAGTACAGTCTAGCCAGAAAAGGAATGAGGTGGAAGTTTTAAAAGAGATTAATGCCATTAAAAAGAAGTTTACACTGTTGCACTAGAAAAGATGCCTTTAGGGCATCTCGAGAATTGACCAAACCCCACCTATTGGCAGGCTCCAGAGTTAGATTTCTTAAGAGAGAGCCACCAGTGCCATAATTATAGTCACCAGGGAATTTTCTGTAAGATTTTCTGTAAGAAGCCCCTAAGAGGATAATGCATGAAGCTGTGAGGGTGCAGCCTGAGACACAGTGGAGAGCCTAGGGTACTTTTGATGCCAAGGTCATGGGGCTGTCACTGTGTCCTTGCTCCGGTGTCCCTTTGGCTCTCCATCAGATGGCACGCTAGTGTAAAAGTACAAAATAACATGAAGACACAGTGGAGGATAAGAGCGGGCAGTGACCAGAGGGCCCTCTGTATGGAGCTCCGCGTTTGGGTAGACTTCACAGTATTTCCTGTCATCCCTGGGCCAGGCAGTGTTCCAGGGGCCTTTTCCTGTGTAGGTAATGGACAAGTCTGCTTGGATTAATTTGTGTCTTTGGTCTTTACCAGAAATCCCCCTAAGTAGTAATCTTAGGCTCTGTGGGGTGCCTACGGCACAGAGGTACAACTCAGATGCCATTATATTGAGCAAAAACTAGTATCAAAGCAGATTAAAAACAATTAAAGAAATAACAAATCTATAAAATAGCTTTATTTTACCAGGAAAGAAAAATAGCCTTTCTCTGACGGGCTTCAACAGAGTCTTGCTCCCTTCATTCTGCCTTGTGTGTAATCTAGCTAGCCTTCCATTTGGGGTTTTAAATTTTAAGGGCCAACTGTGACGGTCCCCCTCCTGTACTCATGGTTTTCCATTATGAAGCATTGTGCTCCCAAGGCACCAGAGGTGGGAAGGGTCTGTCCTCAGTGACTTTTAACCCTGCTATCCCATAACAGAACTTCTGCTCAGGAAAACTTTGGGCACCTGTTGTAGGCTGCACCCAGCATTAGGATGGGATTGGACGAGCCTATTGTCACTCACAGTACCTCATCACATCCCCAGATGCTGGACACAGAGCTGTAGGATCTTATGTTTACCCTGCAAGATTTTAGTCTTCCTCCTTCCTATATACCATTTCTCTTGTAGGATGAGAAGTCTGCCTTGTGCTGTTGGATGTATGTGACATTTTCTATTCTAGAGGGCCTCACAACTAGGACTGTGCTTTTAGTCTCAAAGGATACTGTGAACCTGGACTTTTGAATAGTGTTGGAATTGCTGAGGCTTTGAGGACTCATGGAGGAAGACCAAACACATTTTGCATTGTGAAGTGGCCGTGAGCCTTTGATTTCCAGAAACTTATATAACTGTTTGAAGGCAGTATTTGCACATTCATAGGTTCGTCTTGTATTCTGGATCTCTACCTGCTGTTGCTATTTTGGAAACGTTAGGAAGTGGAACCTCACTGGAGGAAGTAAGGCATGGGAGTGGATCCTTTGGAATGTCGTGTCCCCTGGTATGTGTATGTCTGGCTTTCTATCTCTTTCTTTTTTCTTTTTCTGGGTTACCACACGGGAAAGGTACTATGCTCCCCCTCATGCGATGGACAGAAACTGTGAGGACATGAACAACTCCCCTTCAGTATCTATCAACTGTTTTGGTGGTTATGCAGAATAAAAACTTCTCAAAGCTGTGATGTCCCTATTCCCATTAATTTTTAGATTTTCATGGATTTGTAATGCCAATTTCTTTCTTACCTTCTAGGAATACCCATGTATTAGGAATGATCCCAAAGGGCACTGTTGAATTCAAGGCCATGTAAATAACATGTAGCTAATAGCAAATCATTATTTTTCCCTTTGGTTTCCTTCGAATCCATAAAATTTCTTTTGTCTTGTTAATTTGTTTGCCTATCCAATCCTGGGACTATTTCTCTTACTATGTTTATTACTGTTTTTAACATTGTGAGGTTTAACTGTTTTCCTATTTACTAAGGGCTGCTAAACCAAAATGAGATTATTCCTACACCTTTCATACTAGTTGTAGAGTTATACAAGAAATACATATTTTTAATTAGATAGGTAGATACACACATACACAGCAGAGACAGAGAGGGAGAGATTGACTTTGCTTTTTGTGCCGTAGGGCTTTAATTAACTCTGGCTCAGGCCTGAGCCGCCTGCATCCCCCAGACTGCCTTTGAACTGACGGCAGCCCTCTTTCCTCCTGCTCCTCCTCCCAAAGTAGTGTGTTACTGGAATGAGCTGCCATACCTGGTGTGTGTGTGTGAATGTGTGCGTGTGTCCCCTTCCCTACCTATCAACTTTGTGTCCTTTTTGAAAAACATTTTTAACTCATCAAAACCAAATTTTGTCACGTATATATTTTTTGTGGTGTGAATTAATTTATTTGTACTTATTTTTATGGATTTTGAAGAGCAGATGCTATCTTACTGGTGTTTGCAAGGCATTAAAGCATTGAATTCTTTAATTCTTTATTTTGTAGTGGAAGTGTAAGCTGCTGGGGTTTTTTGTTTGTTTGTTTTGTTTTGTTTTTTAACATTTATTTATTAATTCAAGTTACATCTCCAGCAGACCAAAAGGAACAGGAACAAGGACTTTGTTACCTGTTAATGGGACACTTCACCTTAGTGGAACTTCCATGTAGGCCCCCAGTGCAAGAAGATGATCTTACCCCTCATGTGACTGATGAACTGAGGGGCGCTGAGATGTGGGGGCACCTCACACCGGAGGAGTCACATATATTTTTCACTGCAGTACCTTCCTCTCAGCAGCAGAGAGGTACACAGAGATTCAGATATGCTTGCTTGGGTCACAGAGTGTGCATGGAAGACAGGGGACAGGTTTTGGGAGTCACTTCTCACATTCCACCTGGCTTGTGTCTGCCGTTGTGCTATGGACTGTAGACCAGCTGGCTTGTAGTCTTGGGTAGGCAGGTCTCCGGTCTCTGCTACCCATCCTGAGAGGGAATGCTGGGAAGACAGATGCTGCACCCAGCTCTTTAGCATGAGCCTCGGGGTCCGACTCAGGGTGAGGTCACCAGGTCATCAGTGAGCACCTGACCCATTCAGTCATTTCCCCCCTAACCCCAAAATTCAAATACTTTCTAAAGAAATTACATTTTTTTTAATTTTGTAATCAAAGCCTACTTTCCACAAAGTTTTTTTTTCCTTAGAGTTGCCTATATCTCCAGCAATTTTATAATTTAATCTTTTAGTCATCCCTAACTTGCTGAGAGTTCCCAAAGCTGCTGCCTTAATCCATTTTAAAAAATTACCAGTGTGTGAGGCCCTGTGTTCCATCCCTGGCACCACAAAACAAAACAAGATTCCTCAGAAAAAAGGGGGGGGGTCCTCCAGATCCCAGACACCAGCGGCTTTGAGGATGATGGCAGTTAGTAACAGTCAGCCCTTACCAGACCAATCACAGCTTCAGTTTTAGGAGCCAGCCCCTGGTTCTCCTAATGCATATCTGCATATCTGAACCTGACTTTACTGGAACTGTTACCCCAGCGCTGGGTCTCACCACTAGAAGAGTATGCTTATCGCTGTGGAGGCCGCTGCTTGATCCCACCACGTTAGTCACACAGCACTGAGGAGAAAGCCAGAAACTGCTGAACTCAGTGTGTTGCCCCAGGAGCAGGAATCATGAACACAAGGCGCTCATCTACAGCTGCGTTACAGAGCTGCCACAAACAGGATTTAGATATAAAGTTTTAAAGTTACTCCACCCAGCCCCTTAAACAAACATGCATGTCATATATCACTCCACAGTGATTTACAAAGGACTTGTTTCTTTTGAATTAGAAATATCAATGGAAAGCAGCCTGCTTCCTTATTAATAGGTAATCCTAGACCCTTAACCGCAAACATCAGGAGGGCGTGAGCCATCTGTTAGAAGAAAAACATTTTATTTTATTTGGCTGCTGTGGTCTTCTGTAATCAAAGTTTTTATCTCCGTTTTCCAGATAAAGGTCTGAAGTGGAAAGCCCATGATGGCATGCCCCTCTGTAGTGTGCCTTCTTATCTGTCCTCTCTGATGTCTCGGAACCGACACATCACTAGCGTTGCATGCCTACTGGTTCCTTTAGTTGGTGATTTGTCTTTCTTCCTGAGGTAAATTTGTGCTTATGTGTGACAGTCTCGCTCTATGGCCCAGGCTGCTAGGTTGACCACAGCAGACAGCAGTGCCCTGCCTCAGGGTCAGGGTTACACCAGTACACGCTGCACCCAGCTTACCTGAGATGGCGCTAATAGAATTTTAATTTATGTCATTAACTTTTAGTAAGCCTTATTTTATTAAATGTAATTCCATTGCCCTAGAGGCAAAACTTGTACAAGAGTATTGAAGCTCTAAATTCATCTTTGCACAAATTATTCAACCTCATTAGGTGTTATTTTCCTCATTGGAAGTGTGACGAGTTTGGCTGAACTCAGGTTTTGTTGAGGCAGTGCTTGTGTCTAATGAGACAGTCACACCAGCTGCAGTGTTGCTTGGTAAAAGTTTACTCATAATCTTAGTTTCAGAAATGAAGAGCTAGGGCTGGTAGAGTTGAATGTTGGTCTCGGATGTTCAAAGCTGGGTGTAGGTTTAGTCCTTAGTGTGTGCAAATGCACGCGCGCGCCAATTAAAAAGATAGACTGTATGTCTGCTCCTACACACTATTTTATTTTATCTTTTTTTAGTAATTCCAATTCATTCTCCTTTTACCCCATCAGTGATTTGCCCCAGCAATCTGAAGTTTGACCTGGGCAACTATTTGTGTCTAAACAGTGACTTTTCTCTCATACTTAGGAGTTTTTACCTCCCATGCCCTTCTGTTTTCCATGGCCTACAAATCAGTCTGTAATACATAAACATGTAGTTCACCCCTCCAAAAAAGAATGTATGTATATAAACACAAGTCTCTGTAAAAATACAAGACTTTCTGTTTATCCATATATTATGTTTAGACAATGTATAACTAGTTCTAAATCAGGAAAAAAAATGTCTATAGTCAGGGGAATGAATTTGAAACTGTGTTCTTACAAAAACAAAACCTGCACTGGGTGGAGTCACTGAGTGGATTGTTACTGTCTCATCTCCTGGTGCCCTCACTGACTCTAATGGGGGAGTGTTCCCTGAATGGATCAAATGAATGAATAGAATGCTGGCAGGTTGTAGGACCTCCACAGGTCCTACATGGCTTAGCACAAATATGCCCCACCCCCAACACTAAATGCATCAATGAATTATAATTTAAAAAATAAAAATACATCCTCATCCACCTAAGTTTTTTTTTTTTAATTCTGTTAACTGTGCTAGATTACTGTGTAGTGGGGCACATCTCTGTCAGGCACACTTGTGGAGGTCAGCAGCTAGCAGGGGTCAGCTCTCTCCCTGCACAGTGTGTGGTCCAGGGATTGAACTCATATTGACAGGCTAGCAGCAAGCCCTTTTATAATGCTAAGCCATCTCACCAGCCCTATTTTTTAAGGTCTTATGATTACAAAATAGGTAAACACACTTTTTGAGAACTGTTTGTCTTTATACAGCCCAGGCTGGTCTCAGTCTTAAAGTCTCCTGCCTTCATCTCCCAATTGTTGGGATTATAGATGTGCACCCACCATACCTAGCCTTTGATAAACTTTAAATTCAGTGACAGATACAAACAGGTAAAACATTGAAAGAATTGTCCAGCCAGTGATGGTGGCACATGCCTACAACCAACAGCACTTAGAAGGCAGAAGCAGGATGGTTGGCCTAAAGGTATTTATCAGATATTAAAGGACTTGATAGAAATATTCACTTTAACACAAAAGCTTCCTTTAGTGTTTGTGAAATCCATTCTATTCAGTGGTCTTGCAAATTTAAATGAAGCTATAAAAACAAAAATTATTATTCTCAAATGAATTGAGTGTTTGCCAAAAATTTCCCTTTGTTAACTTCATGCATCGGTTTATTTTGTGTATTATGGAGACTTAACACTTTTCTTACTTCATCCTGATCATTCTAGTTAACAGTAAAATCTTGCTTTTCTTGGAGCTGAAATTCAGTCACCTCCATTCTGTTCCTCTTTATATGTGTTCACAGAATTCTGGAGCACATAAGAGTCAGAGGGAGAGATAGCTCAGAACTCTGTGCTTTTTCTCTCTTCTGTTAGTATTGTCTCACTGTCTGTCCTAACTGCAGGTTTGGGGATTGGCTGCTACCATTTGGGACTAGCTCATGTGTTCTATGCCATAAAAGATCAAGTACATATTACTTAGTATTGAAAATACAGCACACGCATGCAGACACATACTAAATAAATACATTCATACATTTATACTAAAAGGCAGAGTATGAGAGATTTAATAATAACAGTTTTAGAAGAAGGCTTAAGTTAGTTCTGTTAACTCAGTTAAGGGCATAGGGAAAGAAACACCAAAAGTTAATAATTTGAAGCCAGGGGCAGGATATGAGGGCAGGGTATTTCGAAGGCCGTGCAAAGAGATGGGATTATGGACATAGCAGAGAGAAGAGCTTGGGTGTGAGAGCAGTTCCAGCTGGTCTAGTCTGGTAGAAAATATGAAGAGCAATGTTACGATTACATAGAGAGATTTCTAAACGACGCCTTTGCTTTTCAGTGAGGTAGGATGAGACGCTGTACTCTGAGGGGGGCAGTGTGGGATCTGAATCCTCATCCAGACACGGACATGACAAGGGCTACAGGAGGTTGACGCACACTATCTTGATGAGGCAAATATCATGATTGGTAGGGCTATCGGCCAGAGCCCCTTTCTTCCCTCCCTCACTCCTAACCCTGCCCTAGGAGTTACCATCCTCTTGTGTTATAGAAGAACAGCTTTGATCTTGGGTCGTAGTTTTGTTGAGTATAGCTAAGAGGACAAAAATTCAGAAAGTAATAGCAAGAGATGAGTTCTAGAAAGACCTGGAGCTGGGGAGATAGCTCCATGGTAGAAGCAGTTCTGTGCAAGCATTCAGACCTGAGTGTGAATCTCCAGCGCTCATGTAAAAGCTGCATTTAAATGTGAGTGTCTGTAATGCCAACGTTCCCACAAGGATAGCAGGTGGGAACATTAGAGTTCCTGGAAACTCATAGGCTAGCACATGCAGTGAGAAAACAACAGGCACAGCTTCTCAAAACAACATGTAAAGTGAGAACCACCCCTGGGGTTGTCCTGTACATGAGCACTGTGTTCACATACACATTGTACACGCACACACACACACACTCATGCACACACAAAGAAATTACAACAAATATATTTGCTAGAGGATAGTGGAGTTACTTCAGAAACAAGATTGGTATTCTCAGCCAACTATTTCATGTGTCCTGGTCCCAAAATTGTGCCTCCTATTCTGAGGCCTCTCCCAGAAAACAGCTGAGAATCTTTTTGTTGATCATCTCTATTTGAATATCCTGGGGCACTTCAAGACTCAGAGTTGAGACCAAACATATCTTCCCTTCCAGATGACCCCTATTTCTTTCGTGTCTTCCTAATTACCTGGAATTGAAAGCTGACTTATCAGTTAGGCACAGTGGCTCAAGTCTTTAATCCTAGAACTAGAAAGGCTGAGGCAAGAGAACTGCTAAGAATTCAAAGCCAGCCTGGACTACAAAGAGACCTTATCTAAAAAGTGCAGTTGGGGACAGGAGGCTCTTTTCCCTTACTATGATGACTGTTCTTGGTTGTCAACTTCACTACATCTGGAATTAACTAAAACCCAAGCAGCTGGGTATGACCCTGAAGGATTCAGTATAATTAAATAATTGGAGTTGGGAAGACCTACCCTAAATCTGCATCTCTTGAAGTTGGAAGACCCACTTCTAATGTGGGCCACACCTTGTTGTTGCAGCCCATATAAAGGACATGAAAGAAGGAAGCTTTTGCTTTTTGCCTGCTTGTCATCTCTCTCTCTGGGAAGTTTATTCCTTCAGTGGCATTGGAGCCTATTCCTCCAGGTTCTGGAGTACAATGGAGACCAGGTGAAACATCCAGCCTTGTGACTGAACATTTACTGGATTCTTGGAGCTTCCATCGATAAATAGCCATTGTTGGACTAGCTGGAGCATACATTGTAAGCCATTCTAATAAATCCCATACATACATAGAGAGACAGACAGACAGGTTCTATAAGTTCTGTTCCTCTTCAGAACCCTGACTAACACACTTGCCCTTCACTTCTCATATTTGGTTACTCTGCCTTTCAGTTTCGTTTTGTTTTGTTTTGAGTCAGGGTCTCACTTGTAGCCTGGTATGTAGATTGGTATGGAACTTGTTGTACAAACTGAGTTGGCCTCAAACTCTCAGAGAACCACTTGCTTCTGCCTCCCAAGTGCTGGGACTAAAGGTGTGTGCACCACACCCAGCTACAGTATGTTTTATGTGATTGTCTTCTCTGTTTCCACTGTTATTAAACTGCATTGGCCTAGACTGTCTTCCATGTGTCTCAGCCATGCATTCAGCTATTATATTCTCCTTGCTGAAGTTTAACCCTGATTGGGATAGAGGTTTTTTAATTCATGCTTTTTTATGCGGGTCTGTGTATGTGCATGGACACACGTGTGTGTGAGTGACCACTGAGGCCAGAAATGGACATTAGAGCCCCTGGAGCTGAAATTATAGGCACTGTAAGGTGCCCGAGGTGGACTAGGGGACCAGAACTCAGCAGTGAGAGCAAGCAGGACATGCTCTAACTGCTAAGCCATGGCCTGAACAGAGGGATTAAAACAAACACACAGAACAACCATCACTGCTCAGAGAAGCTCTTCTTGGAGTGAACAATAGTGAATGCAGACTCACAGCTGCCTACCGTGCAGAGAACAAGCAACGATTATAGGCCCAGGCCTCAACCAGACATGTATACCTGCCCTCTAAGACTCGGAACAGTGCAGAGGAGGATACAGGAAGCATGAGCCACAAGATAGGGTGAAGACCTGCAAAATGCCATTCTCCAGCTACAGCCTTTACAACCATTAACACACATCAGCTGTAGCCACTGCAGTGGGCCCACACAAGGACCAGCCCCGTCAGCAGCCAGGCATGAAGTCGGGGTGAGGTCCACGGGATCGCTCCTTCACCCCTGAGCCA